>JAVTVY010005000.1:0-37923 GCA_036873755.1 Hanleya hanleyi
AATTTGCAGTGTGACTACATAGCTTAACCTGACCATATGAAAAAGGTACGAAAGAAGAGAAATCCGTATGCATTTAACATGATCAATAAATATCTGCAGAAAATATCGAGAGTATCCATTGTTTGCCCAGAAATTACGAGATTTCTGATGGAATATCTGCTGTTTTGACAAGATTGTTTTCAAGCTTTTCCATCTAATATGAATGAAAATTGTTCTGGGTATTCATATTCGCACGCCGCTAGGTATACATCCCTGTGAAATATAGATGCGATCGATTCAGCCGAAAATGCTTTACCTTGACACGATATGTTTTGTCTCTTTCCACAAGAGCTCGAAATTGCTGCACGAATTCAGCATGCTATGCGTGCTATGTCATGACACGATGAAATGATCACTAACAGTATCTTTCGTAGACAAATGTAAACTAATCTTCTTCTTTGAATCCGAGCATGATGGATGGCGGCAATTTCATTGAATGAAATTGAAGGCTTTTCCTTTTGAACTAAAGCATTACTAAATTGCTTTGCTTTTTTAAAATATTGTGTAAGGGTTCATTCGTTATTTCAAAATAGTGGCAAGGGAAGTATCATGCGAAACTGGCTTTTTCAATGTTTCATTATTCACTGGAAAGAGTTGCCCACTTCAATGTGCATGCACGCATCAACTTCCCACAATTATAATTACTGCCCAATTCAGAGGTCAGTTACGCTTTATACCAACGGTTACATACATTATACTATAAACGATGCCGCGTTTTGTTTGTCCGAAAACTTCGATCAAGCGTTTATGTTAATATTCTCTAGGTTTCAGTGAATTACCAGACGCTCTTGTGATCTTCCTAGTCTCTTTATTTCTGAATTTACAGGGGGGAATCCCATTCTGATCAACTTTCAGAGGAACATATGGAATTTTATTCTAGACTTACATAATTGATTTCAATTCGCAGTTCCTGCATGGACGTATCTTATAAAGTGATTCAAATTCTAAAAAACAGGTTCTCAATAATAATGAGACATTTTATACATTTTTAATTGACGATGTTTCTTTCTTTCCATTCATAACATTTAGAGAAATTGCGCTGTCAGAAAAAGTATGCGACTATAGATCTCTAGACGGAATAACAAAATAATATTGAATGATTCATGTTCCGTCTAATTCATTTAAATGCATATGTATTCGCTGAGATTAATCTCTCTGCCAGAGACAATATTTATACCAAGCATACGCATTCCGAATACCTCAAACTTTCATTTGATGGTATCTTGATTCCATTCTCGAAGTATGTTGAGCTATTTCGAGGAGGATTGCTCTTCGAGAGAAAACCGGGAGCAAACTGGGACAACAATCGATAGAGATAAACAGGGACCCTTCGAGACGAGATATTTATCGCTTTTACTCGTTTATCGAGAAAGCGTCTCGATCGATTGGACGTGACCCCTTAATTATTTTTCTTACCCCTTGAGCTAGGGAGCTGAAACTTACCACATTATACCCTTTGGGCAAGTTCTATCAGAAAATGTATAAATCCAAGATGGCCGCTTTGACGACGTCACAGTGACGTCATTTTCAAAACTACATTTTTGGTCGATTTTTAGATCAGATTTTTCATTTATGAAATTTCCGTGGAAAAGCTGCGTGATGAATCAGTAAATATTAATGTGATGTCAAATAAATAATTTTTGTTCACTTTTCATCTGGAAAAAGGATACATTTTGATGGAAAATGTCGAAAACACAATTTTTTGGTACCCACGTGGCCGCCATCTTGAATTTATCCATTATCCTATACTCGGGGGATTATGCATATAAGCTCAAAATTATCCCAATATGATAAACTATAAAGTCACGTCAGCTCTTAATGTTTTGTCATTCCGGAGATAGCGCAGAAATTTGGTAGAGGGGGGCATACCCCCCCCCCCCCCAGGCCTGGCAGGTTTACAATTTCGTCCATGTAATATCTACTTGTGGTTTGACTAACTGCCAAGGTGGAAATGGTAAAATCTTATCAAGTCTCATACCGACTGCAACAATGTGTGGTTTACGAACTCCAATAGGCAGAATAAGACTCGGTTTCTTCGAATATAAATCTGCATGCTGATGCTTTGAACAATTCGACCGCAATGTTATTATATATTGCAGTGACAGCTTGCCTCTCCGGAGTTTCAGAGTTCAGAGACAAACTTTTTGATCCTGACGAAGAATTTGATCTAACAGGGTCAATTTATATTTAGATGCACCGTTGTAAACAATAGAGCCATTATCAAGTTTAGAGCGGACAAGTGATCGAAATAGCTAGACGAGAAAATATTGTCTCATCTCACGATCCATGTTAAGAAATATCAGTTGAAATTGTGCAAGATGTCTCATTTTTATCAGTTTATTCTACTTACACCGCACCTACTTGAATCTCATTGAAATAAATGTCTAGGCCAATTTTATTTGTTCTCCTGGAAGTATAGTGGGAGAGGATCTTTATTGATAATAATTATTTGGTATCATCTGAACTTGAAAGGTACATTCTAGTCTATATGCCCCGTATTTCCGTACCAGGCCCTGCAGGCAGATTAGGGCCGTACAGTTATCACTGAAACTGTCAATTTACAATAACAGCCAAAAGAACGGACGGTATTTTGAAGCGATGCGTACCTTTCGTGGAATCTCGGTATATTTCGGCAAAGACTGGGTCCACGTACGGAGAAAGCTAGAGAAAGAACTATTTGAAGGGTGCGCCTCTCGAGTCAAAACGACGACGGATACGAAAACTGAGAATTCAAAACAAGCAGCAGGGACGAGCTATAAATCACATTACCTGAAGCATAATCCACTCAAATGTGGACATAATCGGAGAGGTCATGCGGTGCTCCGGAATGCGCTCTGGAATGTTTTCGAATCAACCGTTTCGTAGTCGCAATGGCTTATAAGATTGCACGGATTGATAGACGAGCCATGACTAGGGATGATGGAAAAGTATGGTACCGGGTTTTTTTTCAGAGATTTTCTCGCTATTAAGTAAATGTGATTTTTTAGACCAGGAGAGGCGGTAATTCACGCGAAGCCGGAGACTATAAAACATAAAGGCTCGATCGAATTGTTTGAGTATTCTCGATCAACCTATCTCACAGGCAAGACGTGGTGATGTTGATAGTAAAACGTTTGTGTCCAAAGCGTGATTACACTCTGAATTGTACAGTAAATACATTCTTTATTTGGTTAATTTGCTAGACATCAGCTTATAAATATTTATAATCAGCTTTAAATAATAGAACATGAATATATTATCAAGCCACATAGTCAGTGTTGTTTCACTTCATTTCTTTCGAATAAAGCATCTTCCGCTCACTGTGGTTCAAATCCGATGGTTTTTCACAGATCGACTAATTGGTGATGAAAATACCCCAGTTTAAATCCAAATGACCGAAACGCAAGAAGTGTGAAATCAATCTATTTAAATAACTGACAATAATCAATTATTATATCGAGTTATTCTAAAAAAAAATGAAATCTACAATGATAATTTCATAAATTACAGTACTTGGTCAAATATTACATAACATTACTTTTGTACGTTGAAACGATCTCTGTTAGAATCCGTTAATTTGAGTCAATGTACAATGTCCATTTACATCGCCTGATCATGGCTTGATCGAAACGTTTCTGGCTTCTCAGATGAACATATCATACAGTGTTTTAAAAACCATGAGGTTATTATTTACAGCATCCCATCGCATAACGATTGAACCAGCTTCTCACATAATCGCAGATAGAGGGTCTGAAATAGCTATATGGGATTCGAACAGGATCAACCTCATTATTAAGGGCTGCATTAGCCATTTTATCAGCTTCATTATTTCCTTTGCTGCCAACGAGGCTAGGTAACCAACAGAACGCAATATCAATATGTCGAGGAAATCTACGGTCATAAAATTGTAGAATGTTCAAAATGGTGGTGTGAGTTTAAGTTCCACCCTCGCTTGCTTGAAGGCATGACAGTGAGTCTGAGAATATGATATATTTTTCTTATAGTAAACCCAATACCTAAGCTAACAATAGAGCATTGGCTTCGGCAGTGAAAATCGAACTTTTATCTGGAAGTCGACAGGTTATAGTTTTGGAACTAAAGATAGTAGCACACGCTACTCTATCCTTAGAACCATCTGTATAAATAGCTTGATGCGATCTATATTTTTTCCTCAATAGTCCAAATTCTTGTGTATACACGAGATGGCTGCCTTTTTGTATTTCGTCATTGTAATATTTGCGTCTGGTCTGACTCATGGTGGAAAAGGTAAGAGCTTGTTAGGTAAAGTTTGACCAAGCTTAATACCAGCTGCTACAATGTGTGGTTTCATACGAATCCCAAGAGGTGGAATAATGGAGGGTTTCTCTAAATACAAATCGCATGACGGGTTGTAAACTCAGTTATATGCAGGATTTGAGCGATTAGATCGCGATGTTGTGATATATGGCAGCGCTGGTTTAATTCTTCGAAGTTCTAAAGGAGATTCATCTGCATCAACATATCAGTTTTCTTTATGTGATGTTCTGGACGCCCCGAGGAAAAGTCTTAGTCATTGATGGAGAATAGGGTGTAGCTTTGCCTAGTTTGACTTGCACCGCTGTAAAAAAATCTTTAGATGCTAGCATGTTAGGCATGACTGTCTAGCTAATCAAATTTAATCTTGCAGAAACATACTTGTTCGGCTACAACAGAGAGAGAGAGAGAGAGAATTAATGTTTAACGTCGCGTTTAGCAATATTTCGAAAAAACAGCGACGATCAAAGAAAACTCCAATAACTCAGAATCCAATACATTAAACATGCATACAACAAAACTTACGCAACAAACCGATTTCTCTCAAATAACCCAAGACACAGCCCTCTCTCACCCGAGTAAAAAGAGATCTTCCAAAGTGGTCGCTTGATAGAAAGAATCTCTTACGATCTTAATATCTACATGTACAGTGTACAGTTATAGTTTGAAATGCATTTCTTGAAAAAAAACCTGCTGTAGAATTGATACATAAGGATGGCATGCGATGCTTTTGTTCACTCTCCCTTGCTTGGGTTTTTGGCTTCCAATATCTTCTAGTCACATTTCGATCCCTTTACATATACCTACTGACTGAAAACAGAGACAAAAAACTAACAAAAATTCTGTCGAATGAGCATGAAACCTTAAGATAAATCCGTTTGTAGAAAGCCACTCTTTTGTTAAGATCAGACAAAAAGATTAAGACCGTGTGACAAGTGTAACTAATCAGGTCACTTTTTACTGTGCAGTAAATAAGGCGCAGACAAAATTATGGGAAAACCATGTTCAGCATGTGCGAGTAGAGCGTAGTTTGAATTTTGGAGAAAATGGTTACTTCGACAAGGCACCGATAGGTCGCAGTCATCTCACGAAGCAATTATTGCAAGTAAATAAGACGTATATAGGAGGTATATAGAGTTATTCCTGTGGTGTGGAATTCTGAAGGGGACAGATGGCTGGATGAAATGGAAGAATACACCTCATTCTGTGAGGGTACATAGCAAAAAGCAATTTTGTTTGCTCAGTCCATTCAAACTCTTCTATCTGAATAACTGCAAATTTCTATAAAATATTGAACACTTGCCTGCACAGCTGCGAATACTGCTTCTCTCAGCTGATGACAAATTCACTGCAGTGATGAGCTGGATAAACCACCAGCTATTTAAATGGAATAAAACCCGAAGGCCGCAAAAGTGGATAATTTATTGTCTGTTATCGCAAAAATAAAGTGATATTGAGAAATTGTGTTTCTTTTAGTTAGTGTCGACAGTGTTTTGTGATTAGATTAATCTTCGAACTCTTTCCATTTTTCCTGGGGATTGTCATTCCACATCGCTCCAATTTGTATTTTTCCCTACTCCTAGAAATCGTATAGATCTTCCTTCGTCTTTCAGAATATTGGTTTGTTTGTATTGTTTTTTTCATAAGATATTGTTTTTTAGTTTGATTCGTTGTCTGCTACACATGTGGAACCAAATAAGAATACCAAATCGCACGAAGAACACAACGATTCTATCAGGAACCGAGAATTTAGAGTGTACAGAAAATATACAACATATGACGATTTGTCCGTAAATACTTCAAGATCTGAGTGTCAAATTGATTAATGAATAGTATAACTTATATAACAGAATCGCTTGGTGATGCTGATCGTAGATAGTTTTATCATCCAGTTCCATTAGAACGTGTTTTTGATTTATTTGTCCCATTATCCAGTCACATTAGAACCCATTTTTGATTTATTACTTGTCCTATATGTTTGCAGCTGGTGACTAGACTGGATCTCTACACAATGCCTATACAATGTATGTACATCAATTCATATGTAATAAGATGTTCCCATTAGGCCGATGTGAAAGGAATAAATGTTCCAGGAATAAATGTCCCTCTATGCTTCCTTTCAAGAAAATATGCCTTGCCTCTGTTGCAAATCAGGAATAAACGTATTCGCTGGGTTGAAAGATAGGACCCGGGCATTTATTCCCAAAGGACAATGTTTCCTTCTACACCTGTTAAACATGATCGAGTCATACAGGCTGACGTTCCTGCACAAAATGTGATGATTTTATCATCGCCCAAAGATAGTATTGCAGAAACTTGTAAAGCGGGGCTATACTGCCAAACTCCTTCACTAAAATTTGTCAAATTGGGCAATACATATCTCATGCTGATAGCAATATACAAGAGCAGCATGCAAGATCTACGGCTTGACGTTTCGTAAGGTGTATCTAATTCCGCTTAACCCAGGATTAGGTGCCGTATGAACCCATGTACTTCAAGAACCCCATGGTGTTCATATGAAAACTTGCAATCGCTGCGTGACTGAGATACATCATTCTCTAGATAACGAATTTACAACGAAAATCATATAGATTAAGCATACTGATCAGTGATAAAGATTTGATATTTTTGTAATAAGTCTTGCCGGCATCATTGGGACAAATTAGTCTAGCTATGATTATTTTTTTTTATTTGTGCTAATTGCTGTTATATGAATTAGGTATTTGGTTTATGGACGCGGAAATTCTTTAATGGATGATGGCTGGATATTGAATGAAGGTGACGTATCCTCAGAGCTCCTTGGTAAAAATGTTTCGGTCGGAGCTCTGAGGGTAACACAGAACTGTCCTCATAGTTCCATCCGGAATTAAGGTTTAATTTTTGTGTTGAAATTTAAGGATTCTAAGTATAAGCCCTTGCTTCAAGGTAGTTGTGGTTGCATTGGTTAAAGACCAGAATTGTCTGACCAGACTGGGAGAATGACCAAACCAGATCGGATTTTCGCTGATATGTAAATAAATACGTACATTCGCACCTAATGATCGATGTATTATTAAAAAATGGGTAGCGGACTTTATTTGGGCGCTGAGTTTGCTACATAAAATTAAGTGTTAGTGTCCATTTCCTTGACCAGACAAGATCGCGATTTGCTCGGCGCTGAAAATTCAAACACGACGGTCAAAGCCGAAAATGTGGGCCCACCCGCTCCCCCAGGCGCCTGTCTGAATATACTCACGGCAGTTCAATTCAGTCATCCAGTCGATATATAAATATGAATAGTTTAATGTAAAAAAACAAGTTTGAGATTTCTTTAGATACAAAGGAGGAAAATATGGCATTGACTATTTTTTTTAACTTTGTTTTTTAGTCGAGAAGTTTTTGAATAAGTGCATCAAAACATCAAAAAAGATATTAGCTATGGTAAAGTAATCAGTACTTTATATATCTTTCCTTGAGTGAACGAATGAATCAAGAAAGAAATAGTTATTTATGCTATGTTTTTTAAATTACCTGAATATGAATTGAATATTCTTTTTCATCTTGATTGATTCCATCCACTAAGCCCTTCCTTCACTAATCCAGGCGATTAACCCTACTTGGCCGGGGGGGGGGGGGGGTTCTCCAGAACGAAATAAAATGGAGAGCTGAAACTCCTAGACTTCATAATTTATCATATTGGGTTCATTTTGAGCCTATTTGCATAACCCTCCGAGCAGAGGATCATGGGTAAATTCAAGATGGCATCCACGTTGGATGTTTTTGTCATATTTCTTCAAAATTTCTGCTTTTCCGAGATGAAAAATGGGCAAAATCTATTTTATTTCCCATCACATTAATATTTACTAATTTATCATGCAGTTTTGCGGAGAAATTGCGTAAATAAAAAATCCGATCGAAAAATCGACGAAAATGCCATTTTTGAAAATGACATAACTGTGACGTCATCAAAGCGGCAATCTTGGATTTTTCACATTTGCTGGTACTGCTTGACCCAAGGGTATAGGGTGGTGAGTTTCAGCTCTCTAGCTCAAGGGATAGGAAAAATAATTAGGGGTGGGGCGCATTTCGGACCCCAGGCCAGGACAGGTCCCAAAAAGCCCAAGCTACATGTAGATAGGGTTAATCAAAGACTAATTTTCCTGTGTGGTTCTGTGGGTATTCTCTCACGTCACCGTAGAATTCAGTCTTGGAGTGTTAGCCCCAGTTGTATATATATCTCGTAAATCTTTATCTCGACGAAGTTATTACATTGATGCTGTTCAAACGAAAACATATATCCGTGAGCTCGGGGCGGAACTCTGAGGACGGGGGACCCTCAGGATACGGCGCTAGGAACTCTGAGGACGGGCAGAACTCTCAGGATACGGGGCTAGGAACTCTGAGAGCGGGAGGAACTCTGACAGGCCAGCGTTTTCCTCCGAGTTCCGTCCGGAACTATGGGGACAGGGAATTCTGAGGATACGACAACGGACTAGACGTTTTTATTCTAAAAATCCGGTTATTGAATCTTTCATCTGTGTGAGAATATCTGTTCTGTATGAAGGGACTGGTGTCTTCAACGATGTGGGATCAATGACTTACATGAAGTATTGGAATACTGATGATCTAGGCACAATAGTAAAATTTAGCCATACGGAAGGAATCAATACTGGGGAAAGCTAGTTTTTCTTTTCGTTTTTATCAAATATTCAAATGTAAGCTAACCATTTCGAACTAAAACAGTCTCCTGCTCACCTCCAGATAGGCATCGCCGAACTTGATAAACTTTTCAGTGGAGGGACTCGGTGGTATAGCCCTGTTTTACAGGTTTACAATAATGTTGCGTAACGTTGATTAAAATCGTAACATTTTGCACAGGATATAGCAAACTCTACTGGACGAGATATGTATACCCCGTATGTAGGAGAGAGAGAAATTATGGCTTATCTTCCCATTCACTAATATTTCAGCTATGCAGCGACGATCAGGCAAAATTCTTGTCCCAGTATGCCAACAACTCAACACTCTAAAAGAGCCCAACACAACACATTAAAATCCCATACATATATTAATATTTATACAACAAATCTATTTTTCTCAAATAACCTAAAATCGAATCTTCTTTTACCAGATCAAAACGACCTTCAAAAGTAGTTGCTCGATAAAAAAAATCTGTAACAATCTTAATATATATACAGTCGAGCAAAATGTTTCACACTGAAATCTTCGTGGCATGGAATACACCTCGGGGTTGTTTATTTTATTCAGTAAATGTTCGTGAGTTAATCGTGTATGGGCGAACATACTCTCAGATAACCTAAAGTCGAATATTTTACCCGACTAAATCACATGTAGCAGATTTTATACCGCCTGAGGAGGAGATTAGACTATATTTGTTTGTTTTTTATTCATGAAGTTTATTTTTATGTCTGGCATCCCATGAAAATTGAAAGAGCTGTCTCACATAAGCACAGATACAGGGTTTAAAATCACTGAACAAGATTCCAAAAGTATCAACCTCATATCTAGGGCTGCCTTAATCATGTCATCAGCTTCATTATTTCCTTTGATGCCAGCATGATTAGGCACCAACAAGACACAATATCAGTCAGTTGATCAAATCTAATGTCCTATAATTATAAACTATTCAAGCTGGTGGGATCAGTTGTATATCCACTTTTAATCGCTGCACGCAGGACAATGAATCTGAGAATATGACATATATTTCATCTTAGTCGACCCAATATCTTCTAAAGCTGACAACAGAGCTTTGTCGTCTGAGGTAGACCAAACTCGTCTGTATACATGGTATACATGAGCTGGCTGGTGTCTGCCTTCTTATATTCCATCAGTGTTCTCCATATGCAGGTCCCACTGGAATTTACTGTCCAAAAAGGGACTGTTTACCATGCAGGTTCACCTTTTTCTCGCTTTGACCACTCAGCAATATGGCGAGTGAGTGAATAGGATTGAACGTCTCTTTCAACATTGTTTCAGTCATATTGCGACGAACCAACTAAGCACCATCCAGCCAAGTTGCATACCAGGTGCCTCTGAGACGATATTTTTGAAGCAACATGGAATCAGACACCCGCCAGGCCCCCTAAAAAACACAGCACACAAGACACAGCCAGGAAGCTTCTATGGTGCAATAAAGACAAGTGATATTACATTGCTTGACATCACATTATCAACGGATAATTTATTGTCTTTCATTAATGGGTGAACTGGAAGTTTCGAGCCTTGAATTACAACACATATAAGGGAAGTGGGAAGAGGTGCCGACATACTGACTGCGTCACATGACTTCACAGAATAGTCTTCTGGTTAACCTATTCTAAAGCACATACCAAGAATCTAACGATTCGTGATATGTGTTGTACATCAGGTACGCTTTTATTGTACCTGTTCATGTGGGAACTTGGATGATATGACCACACGGCCCCTAGCACCGGCATAAGCGGTATTAGATACAAATCTAGAGAGCTATGATGGAAATGCTCTGACAACTCGTATACTGGTAATAGATGAGCTGTTTCGCTGTGAAAACTCGTACATTGGAAATTGGTGAGCTGTATCGTCGTCAGATGTAAATGACGGTATTTAACACAAAAGACTAGTCTGTAAGGCCTATTTGATCGATATCCTCCATCTGTGAGTTGAATTGCCTTGGGTGGCTCAAAGAATGGATAAATTTTTCAATATCAGGTCGTGATCGTGGAAAAGATGGGCGGTGTTTTATTAAACACTTCTAGTACTTGAGGCGAAGGTTGTTATCTATCTGACAGAGAAAATATTGATTCGGCTGTGTTGTACCGTTGGCAAGTATATTTTTGAGTATACAGTTTTGTTTGAACGAAGCAAAGCGGTGGATGAAGTTTATAAACGCGGAAAGTCATACAACACCCTATCGTTTCCAAATTGACGTGACCGGGACCTCTCCTCTCAGGCCGACATACGGACTGGTGATGGATGCGTATAAAGACAGTCATTTGTTACCGTATCGGAAGGTCTGAAAACTGGGACCGTCATGGGACATTATACTGTATCAGGGCCTTTCGCAAAAACAGGTTGCCGCAATCTGTATAGTGTTCTGGAAAGCTCAATTGCTTGAGTAAAACTCTATTGAGGCAAGCTTGCCGCAAAAATTTCCCGCACACTCCGCGCGGTGAGGTGGCCAGAAAGTTTGCGGCAAGCTTACCGCAACCTGTGTGCCAGAAGAATATTATTTCGGTAAGGGACATAATAGGACCTGCATATGGCGTATACATATCTCACCTAGTAGCATTTGCTAGATCCTGTGTTAAATGTGACGATTTTAATCAACGTCACAAAACATTGTTGCAGAAACTTATAAAACAGGGCTATTCCAACAAGCGCCTTCACTCAAATTTTCTCAAATTTGGCGATACATATCGCATGCTGATAGCAAAATACGAGCGTAGCGTGCAAGATCTATGGCGTTACCTTTCGTACCTTGTGTCTAATTCCGCTTAACCCGGGGCTAGGGGCCGTATGAACCCATGTACTTCAAGATTCGCGTGGTGTTCATATGAACAGTCACAATCAAAGCGTGACTGAGATACATGATTCTCTAGATGACGACGATTATTATGGATTAAGAATACTGATCAGCGATACGGATTTTATATTTTTGGAAAATCATGATGTCTTGTCGGTATCATTGAAAACTGTTGACCGCTTCTCTCTTGCAGGAAACTAGCCTATGTTTATGTATACTATGATTGTCCTTTCGAATTTGGTGCTAATACTGTTATTTGGAATATGGAATAGGTCTTTGGATTATGGACGCGGATATTCTTTATTGGACGACGGCTGAATTATGGATGACGGACTAGAAAAATTTGTAATAATAGAGATTTAACCATTGAAATTCTTGAATACTGAGATTTTAATTAACATGAGACTTATGTGACCTTTCCAGGGTAGTCGTTGCAGACGGTTTGTCTGGCATCGCAAACCTCTCTGACTAGATATAGCACAGCAAAATCCAGCATGTGTATAAGGCTCTGACTGCACCCATCTCATAAGAGATTGGTGACCGCTGATGGGAACGACAAGGATCTCCCAATCAAGATGACTTATCCAGAACCACCAACTCCAAAAGAAACATTTGAAACGCGTACAGAGCAGCAGTGTCAGAAATTTTGGCGGATTCACTCAAAAAAGTGAGAAAAAAACCCGCAATCCTGATCTAATAAATCTTCGAAATTTGTCCAATAACCTAACACTTCCATTCGTCGAGTTCCCCTTACTCTTTCTCACCTTCCAATGACATCGTACTGTAACAGAGGTCTGCTACGGTAAATAATTGGAAGGCGAAGCCACTCGTAGAACTTGATGCGCGTTTATGGACAATTCACACTTAAACATAGAAACATACACAAACAAATATATATTAACCCTATCTGAACTGGGCATTTTGGGTACTGTCCAGGCCTGGGGGAGGGGGCGAAATGATCCCCCATAATTATTTTTCTTACCCTTGAGCTAGGGAGCTGAAACTTTCCAAACTATACCCATCGATTAAGCTCTACCAGAAAATGTAAAAAAAATACTGCATGATAAATTAGTAAATATTACTCCGATATGATATGAAATAGTTTTGCCCACTTTCGCCGACATTTTGAAGAAAAATGACGAAAACGTCACTTTTCTTGTACCCCATGTGACCTCCATTTCGAATTTACCCATGATCCTTTGCTCCGGGTATTATGGAAACAGGCTCAAATGATTCTGATATGATAGACTGAGAATTCACAGAATGTTAGCTCTCAATATTTTATAGCTCTGGAGATACCACCTAAGGTTTGGTAGGGGGAGGTGGAGGAGGGTGGGGAGGATTATGGCACCTAGGCCCGGCAGGGTTCAGGTTTTCAAACATTTAAATACACTAGAAGAAAACCACCACACTTAATGGATCTGTTGTAGAAATTAAATGAAACATTAACGAAGTTGATTTCGGTCAACTGTATACAAAAGGCGATGCTCACGAGCACATGGACCAGTCACATCTCATCATTTGATCTGTCATACCTCACCAGTGAACTGGTAAAAACAAGAACATCAAAGTGTACCTCATTCAAACAATATCTCCTTCTGTGGGCTGCACTGCAGGCCGACTGAATAGTCAACCATTTTCATTTTTTAAGCCTCACTTCGAGTGTATCACAATCAGCTAATACCTCATGTGAGCTTCCTGTTGAATGCACTGCACTCAGGCAATACCTTCTGTAAGCTTCACTGCAAGTGCACCGCATTCGGTCAATACCTGCTATAAAAGTTCTATTTGCAATGCACCGCACCCGGACAATACTTTTCATTAGCTTCCTGTCAAGTGCACCGCACTCGGCCAAAATGATCTGTGAACTTCCTCTCAAGTGCAATACTCACAATACATTACGTATGCTTCGTGTCAAGTGCACCGCACTCGGTCAGTACATTCTGTAAGTAAGCGTCTCCAAATATCCATCGGTTTTTCGTCGAGAAATCTTTCATCTTTTCTCGATATTGCGAAAGACGAGACAGAGTCGAGATTTTTTCAACACATTACAAGCGTCTAGTCCGTCATTCATAACTCCGCCGTCGTTCATTAAAGAATAGCCGCGTCCATAATCCAAAGACCTATTCCATATCCCATATAATAGTATTAGCACCAAATTCAAAAGGACAATCATAGTATACATAAACATAGGCTAGTTTCCTGCAAGAGAGAAGCGGTCAACAGTTTGCAATGATACCGACAAGACAGTATGATGTTCCAAAAATATAAAATCCGTATCGCTGATCAGTATTCTTAATCCATAATAATCGTTGTAAAATCGTCATCTAGAGAATGATGTATCTCAGTCACGCTTTGATTGTGCCTGTTCATATGAGCACCATGAGGATCTTGAAGTACATGGGTTCATACGGCCCCTAGCCCCGGGTTAAGCGGAATTAGACACAAGTTACGAAACGTAACGCCATAGATCTTGCATGCTACGCTCGTATTTTGCTATCAGCATACGATATGTATCGCCAAATTTTAGAAACTTTGAGTGGAGGCGCTTGTTGGAATAGCCCTGTTTTATAAGTTTCTGCAACAATGTTTTGTGACGTTGATTAAAATCGTCACATTTAACACAGGATCTAGCAAATGCTACTAGGCGTGATATGTATACGCCATATGCAGGTCCCACTGGAATATTACTGTCCGGAAAGGGATAGTTTACGATGTCGAAATTGTAATCATCTCTTTTGTCATAAAGTCGACGAGAGAGAATGCCCGCTTCATTTTTATAGAGATAGAGATCTAAATATGATGTTCCTGTAGGGCTATCTGTAGTTTCCTTCAAATCCAGTGAAGGTGGATATATATCCTTCACTGCGTCATTTATATAGCGATTATCCACAGCGAGAAGATCGTCTATATAGCGTTTGGTGAATGAGAAGGAACGGGCTTTGAATGGATCGGTTTTTGAAAGCGCCTGCATATAGTCATATTCATAAGAGAACAGATGTAGGTCAGCCAATAGGGGTGCACAATTAGTACCCATTGGAATACCTATATGCTGTTGATATATTGTGTTGCCAAATTTCACATACATATTTTTAATGAGAAATTCAAGCAACTCTATAAACAAAGAAACATCCCATGAATGATATCTCTTGTATGTAGTAGAGCTAAAGAATGCTTTATGGCTTCGGACATTAATATATCTACGATCAGTTTTCTTGAACACAGATACTAATAATGAACTTAGACGGTCAATAAGGTCCTGATGAGGGATTGTAGTATAGAGAGTCGAGAAATCCCATGTGGATACATGTTTGTACGGTATGTGACCTTTAGCATCAAGTTCTCCCGTAAGACATTTTGAGTTTTTCAATATCCACATACATTCAACGCCAGAGTTCTTAGAAATAGTGGCGCAATACCTTTCCCAAAATGCTTTTACCTCCTGAAGGCCCTCGTCAATAGGGTTGAAAGAAGCTTGGTGGTGCAGCTTCTAGAACCAGCTATGAATCTAGCTTTGCATGGTGATTTATGCATTTTGGGAGTCCAGTATACTGTAAGTATGTCGTTATGATTGGTTGGAAGACAAATACCTCTTTCCCTGAAAAACGTTTCGTGATTGTTAAATAAATCTTCCAGAGTAAATGCAGTTTGGGAGTAAGTAGACGTATTTGATGATGATATGTCTACACTCAATCCTTTAAGTAGCACCTGGTAATAGTAATATTTACATATGAATATTATATTATTTGGAGCTTTGTCTGCTGGGGCTATGACGAATTTACTCTGGAGATTTTCTAGAATGATTCGCGAAATGGGTTTTCTTCCGCTTTATTGATCGATTTTCATTCGTGCAATTTTTCGCGAAAGAAAAACGATATCGTGAATCAGTCGAGAATCCTTTGAGAATTATTCTTAGTTGAGAAAAAACGATTAAAACGCGATTGAAAGTAATGCCGCTTTTGTCTTCGCCCATCCTGGTACCCTGCCTAGCATGTTACAAGGTTACTGGTTCTATGCACAACTAAATATTCTATTGATGTGCTCGGCTCAACTGATAAGACTCATAATACATACATTCACAGCAGTGTATTCCCAATGTGTATGTTCGTTATTATAGATAGAACACAAAATGTAATACCGACGATATTCCCTGTTTGATTTTAAATAGGCAAAACCGGAGATAGGTCCTTTTGGGCGGTCAAATGTTTAACCGGACTGATAATTGCTGGACTTCGTAACATTTATTAAGTGTGATAAAAAAAGCTTATGAAAATTCACCGAAAATTTCTCGGCATTCTCTCGATCAACATAAAACCATTGATTGTCGATGGGTATAAAATAGATCGGAGAAAAGGGATAGTGAGAAAACGATAGAGAACTTTGAAAACGATTTCGGTTTTTTTTCTTTATATTTTTTTCTTGTCATTCTCTCGACATGATCGGGATTTTATCGAGAAAAAAACCAACAAGAATCCTCGATTGGAGGAACACGATTAATGGAGACGCTTCCTAAGTTTATGTCAAGTGCACCGCACTCGACCTATCTCTTCTGTAACGTTCATATCAAGAGACCACAATCGGACAATACCTTCCTTGGGATTCATGCCAAGTGCACCGCACTCGAACAAGACCTTACGAAATTTTCATCTCCGAATGCACTGTATACAGATATACTCTTCAATACAGGTTTACTGAACTCCAGCAATCTCAAGAATGTCTCATTTCAAGCATTATGTATTCATCCGATACTTTTGTAAACTTTACTTAGCCAATACTCCAAGCTTCTCCCAGACAATATCTACTGTCTTGAACCACTTCTTAGCAGGACGACCTATCTGACCAGTTATAAAACTGGTCCACCCAGTCGACCAGTTCCCAGCTCTCGCCACGAGGAGGTGGTGGTCCCTAGATGGAATATGCCCTTAGAGTCAAACAGCGGTTTAATATTGTATCTCGTTGGCTACCTTGTCATCGTAGGCAATACCGTTGCTGCTGAACGATGAAATTAATCCTCTTGGAATCTCGTATGGCTATATCACACCTTGTATATGTGTTTATATGAGAAAGCTATTTCAATATTTATGAGATACTCAGGATATTGACAACAAACTTCATGCTAAAGAAAACTGTAGGTTATACTTATCTTAGCAGTCAGAGCTAGAAAAGTTTTGATCAGTCTATCAGGCGATGTATAATCGGTCTTTCACGACTGACTCATGAACATGTATTAAAAGAGAAATGAGAAAAACACCGTTGAACATATATTAATCAACTGTATACTGAGTTTAAAGTTGTTGAGAACAATCGGTTTATTAAATGAATTGTACCGTATGTACCAGTTCTTTTAACGTATGTACCAATTCTTCGGTAGGTTATGATCATTAAATATTAAATTGTAATGAATGTACCAGTTCTTGTAACATATATACCAGTTATTTGATAGGTTATGATCGTTAAATAAATTGTAACGTATGTACCAGTTCTTTGGTAGGTTATGACCATTAAATAAATTCTAACATATGTACCAGTTCTTTGTTAGGTTTTGATCGTTAAATATATTGTAAGGTATGTACCAGTTCTTTGGTAGGTTATGATCATTAAATAAATTGTCACGTATGTATCAGGTATTTGGTAGGCTATGATCATTAAATAAATTGTAACGTATGTGCCAGTTCTTTGGTAGGCTGTGATCATTTTAGATTGTTGATGGACTGTTTACTAACCATCTTGACGTACTTAGACAGAGTATTATTTGATCATCGCGATATAGCCGAAATATTGCGGAACACGCCGTTTACTTCAATTCTCTCTCTCTCTCTGTCTTTCTTATTCTTAACTGAATTAAGCCCAAATACCAGTCCAACTAACCAAAATAACGTACACAAAAACCAGTTGTTCCACAGATTAGTTTAACATAAACTAAGATAAATGTAACTCCGAAGATTGAAGTCATGGTGGTACGTGATATGATACTATATTTCGGCTATAGCCGAAATATAGTATCATATCACGTACCACCATGACTTCAATCTTCGGAGTTACATTTATCTTAGTTCAACGTACACAATAAATGTAAATATGAAAAAATGTATTTCTTTGTCTCCATCTTGTCTAGAGGAAAGGTGGTTGAATTGTTTGACCGTATTCCATGCCAGAAATCGCCAAACGTCTGACGACTGGGAAAATTCGGTTAGTCAACCGTTCTGATCCTGTCTCCCTTAAGCCCCCATTGCCCGATATTACGAATGTACCTTTCCACATTTAGATTTTGCGTTATCAACTCCTATCCCTACGTGGCCTGAATCTGGCACTTTCCGCCGCCCTCTCCTGTTGCTTTTGCTTAGAGACTTCGGAGTTACATGAAATTGAAAGCTGAAACTCCGTGACTTTTCAGATTATCATGCTGGGGTCATTTTGAGCCTATTTGCATGACCCCCGAGCAGAGGATCATGGGGCAGGAAAGTTATGTTTTCGTCATATTTCTTCAACAAATTTGCTTTTCTGTATGGAAAAATGGGTAAAACCTATTTTATTTCATATCAGATTATTATTTACTAATTTATCATGCAGTTTTTGCGAAGAAAAAACAAAAATAAATAATTCGAAAATTCTGACCGAAAAATCGTTCAAAAAGACTCTTTTTGAAAATTACGTCACAGTGACGTCATCATGGCAGCCATCTTGGATTTGTTTACGTTTTCTTGTAGAGCTTGACCCAAAGATATAGTGTGGCAAGTTTCAGCCCTCTAGCCTTAGCGATAGCGAAAATATATAGGGGGCACTTTCCGCCTCCCCCCCCCCAGGCTGCGGTACAACCCAAATCACCCAGGCCAGATAGGGTTAAATTGTTTAGCAGAATCAGTTAAGCAACGTTTCGAAGCTGCAGCAGACGCTAGGAAGATGTGTCCGAAGCATCATAATTTATTTGTTATGTTACACACCAGGTTAGGTTTTCCGCAGGTGAGGTTTTAACGCTTGTAGAGGTGAGAGTATGCGATGGATGCAGGCCACAAAAAAAACGGGTCACCTCGGTCGACATTCTCGCTCTTATTTCAAACATTGGGAACCTAGCGGGACTTCCCCCAGCAGTACAGGGCTTACGTTATGCTTTACTGCACACTGTCACCTAGCGACGATTTGCCCACAGAGATATTACTGTATTGGTGTAAAATAACGATTACCGGCATGTTATGATTCTTAAGCAAATATAAAATAGCTCTGAAGCATTAGTAGATCATCCAAGATAAAACAATGGCTAACATATGAACCGTATGCCTCAACTATATTTTATTAAATAAAAGCTGCATCGCTCAAATATTCACTGTGAATGGAGACCGGGATTTTCAAAGACCATACAATTATTTGAATTCACTATGTATTACATGCTGTGTTTGTAATACTTTAAAGGAATGATCGATTCTAGTTTCTAGTCTTATTATAGATTGAACATGTATGAATCTATGATATAATGCCGACGATATTCCCTGTGATTTTACATAATAAAGACCGGAGATGGAACAGGTGTTCAACCGGACTGACAATTGCTGGACTACATTTATTAAGTATAGTAAAATATAGCTGATGAAAATGTGATAATTCAATGCAGTCTCTTTTAAAATCGCGGTCACATGGTATGTTAACATTACATTGTTAAAGCGGCAGATTCAGCTCAATTTTACGTGGGCATATACTTTATGTAGCACAGTCACACATAGCCATGATAGCGGAGTAACAGCTGTTAATCTGTGAATGACGTAAGAGTATTCATTCTCGGTGGTTTCGCGATATTCTCTGGAGGCTTTCCCGATCAAAATTTCTCGACATTCTTTCGATCAACATAAAACCATTGATTCTCGATGGATCAAAAAGACAAATAAATAACGATATCGAGAAAATCGATCGAGAATTTTGAAAACGATTTCGTTTTTTTCATATTTTTGTCCCAACATTCTCTCGAAGAATTCCCGATAGGATCGAGATTTCTTCGAAAAAAAACAACAAAAATTCTCGATTGAAGGAAAACCGATTAATGGAGACGCGTGCTAATTGAATGACGAATAAAGATACTGAGTATATGATGGCAGTGACAGATCATTAATAAAGTCTCCGATGTGTCCAAGAAAAGTATATCCTAGACACATACAGCAGCAATGGAAATTAATGAGTAATATTGGCATTAGTACGAGCATTACTGATCAATGTAATTAATAAGATATTTAGATTAGATGAATTTTAATCCTGCTGGCAGTGTTTCCGATAGGCGGGCCATTTAGTTCGAGCCGTAAAATGATAGTTGAGATCGAGAAGAACTACTAAGATGCTAGATGCTTAGTTTAAAGTATTACAAAAACAGCCTGTATTATATAGTGAATTCAAATACTTGTATGGTATTCGAAATGTCAGCCAGCCCCCCCCCCAGTCACGTGAATACTTCAGAGATACAGCTGTCCTATACTAACATATATCTTGATGCATATGGTTCAAAGCGATTGGTTTATCGTGGCTGATCTACCCCTCGTAAAGTAGTTTTTACGGAAAATATCATGGCGAATGAATATAAATTGATAATGGGCTGCTTTTTCTGCCGTATGTTACAGTTGGTGATAAAAGGATAAAAATGTAGTAGTATAATATAGTCAGTATCTTTCTGTGAAGACAGTGCTTTGGGTTATTTATAATATCAAAATTTCTAGACAGTTTTGATCTAAAGTAGCCGATATATGTTTTCGAATTGAGCTTTTCGTTACAGTATATCCTTAGGAATTTGAAAAATATTTTTAATTTCTTGATCAGGAAGTCGGAACTAAGGGACTTTTCGAGCTGTGTGCCTCGATTCGATTTTCGATATATTTAGTTTTTGATATTAAGTGAGAGTTTAATATTACGGGAAAACCATTCTTTGGGTTTGCTCATCTCTTCTGGTATAGTATTCTCCATCAGATCATGGTCTCTGTGAGAGGCACTTGTGTCACCAGCAAAGAGACTAATGTTTCGAATGTTTGAAGTTTGAACAGTCTGTGTACCGTATCGAGAGAGTTCAACAATTGCCTGTCATTAGCATACGAAAATAGCATAGAATTTCTATGCTAATATTTTCATCATATTACATCGCGTTGGAAAGATCGAAGTATCGTCATTAAAAAACGATGAAAATATATCTTCGCTTCATTTGTGTTCATAACAGTGTAGGTACCAGTTTGGAACTGTCAAAACTACCGGTACAGAGAGATTTAAGAATGTCATTGATATGAGTTGAACATAAAAGGAGCCAGTATATCCATCTCTGGGGAATTCTGCAGGAAATTGTTTGGGATGCAGACAGAATCTTATTAAGAGATACGCATCGGGATCTTCAGGATAAGTAGCTACGGAACCAGTCGTTTAATGTACCGCGGAAAGTTCGAGGAGAATTATCCTTTGAATCACAGTGTGGAATGCTTTGAATAGGCTGAGAAATATATTAGCTTCGTTTGCATTTATTAATAGAAAGTACTGGTAAACAAGTTGAGTGGTTATCCCGGATTGGTTTTGGACAGATAATACAGCCAGTTTCTAGAATTGATGTTTTATTTGCCACGAGCATCTAAAACTATTTTACTAAAACTATTTTACTAAAACTATTTTACTAAAACCGGGTAATACGGAACAATAGAGTGCATATTTCCAGCTTTAAAGGCAGGGGTGGCTTACACAATCTTGATACAATTGGCGGCCGATCGAACAGATAAGTTGATAATTGGAGATATTAGGGCAGCAATGATGCTTGAAATGGTTCCGCGTAAGGACATTCCGATGCAATCATTTCCGCTGAACCATTTTCAAGTTTTAAGTTAGCAAGGACGCTAGCAATTTGTCGAGGTGTGCTGGGCGGTACAGAAGCAGTATTCATTCGTGTGAGTCGATATATCCGATGGATCGGAGGTCTCTTGACCATGCATTACAATTGTAGCCATGTATAATCATGTAGATGATTTTCTTCAATGCATAAGCTCGTTAGTAGTTTTCTATGAATTGATTATATTGTTATTATATTCATTAAATTTGTCATCGTGACAATTTCTATTTCTTTTTGCGATTCAGGTTCGGATTTAACCTATGAAGTTTTGATTGATGATTTTTTCCCTCCTCTTGTATATCGCACCAATTCCTTACCTTTATTGGACAGGATTCTACAGGTGTACTGTTAGTCTCCGAGGCCCGCCCTCTGTACAAGTCATACGACAAATGCATGTAGGTTTATTGTTTGGTGGGGAATTTTAGCCAAACGACCTTTGGGCATTACAGCTTTACCACATGTTTGGTAGTGAAGTCTTCACATGAACAGCTGAAATAAAAGCGCGGCTGGGATACTAAAGATTACGTCCGAGAATGCATGGTATTCTCTTGTCTGAATGTGAAGTATCGAGAGAAGCTTTCCTGTGGAGTAATATGGTTGCTTTTTAGTCGCCAGACGTCGTCAGTTTTCCCACCTCTGACATATCGCTCCAAACCAATTAGCTCATATATTGTCTAGAATTTCCAACGTTTTTTTGATCATATGAGGCTTGCACATACATGTAATATTCTTGTACTGAGTTTCAAAGGCTGGTGTTATCCAGGGTTTGATTCTATTGAATTTTGTATCTCGATTGGTCAAAATAGGGGAAAAATCGTCGTACGTGGTATTAAATTTATCTATCAATGTATTCTGACGCAAAATTCGAATCGGTTAGAGACTAGCTCTTGTTATCAGTTATTATAACAAATAGGGGTTCATATGATGATGCTGGGTCGAGATCGGGCCTTACAGACTAGTCTTTTGTGTTAACTGCCGTCATTTTCATCTGACGACGATACTGCTCACCAATCCCCGATGTACGAGTTGTCACAGCGACACAGCTCACCAATTACCAATATACGAGTTGTCAGAGCATTTCCATCATTATCTAATACCGCTTATGCCGGTGCTAGGGGCCGTGTGGTCATGGTATCCAAGTTGCCACATGAACAGGTACAATAAAAGCGTACGTGAGATACAACACATATCACGAATCGTTAGATTCTTGGTATGTGCTTTAAAATAGGTTAACCAGAAGACTATGCTGTGAAGTCATGTGGCTCTGTCAGTATGTCGGCACCTCTTCCCACTTCCCTTTTATGCGTTGTAATCACATAGAACATTTACACCAGTACATTTAGTTAAATTGTTTCTAACTTGTAAGATGACTCCGTCCCTCTTTTGTTTCTTCTTGATATAAAAGCGGGGAGCTAGATCATGCAATGTTGTATAACTATTCAGTGAAGGGATCGAGCCAGCTATCGGATATTCAGTCCAATCTTACTACTCCCTATATTGTCTAAAATCACCGAAAGACACGTTTATAATAATTTGTATAAATATTTGATCTCAAAACATCTTCTCGAAAAGCAGCCCGGCTTTAGAAAATATCACTCAACTCAATCAGTCCTGAAAAAATATCGGCTTTTTCCATTGAGGAAATTGATGAAGGTAATCTCTTGCAGGCTATTCCTATAGATTTTAAGAGAGCCTTCGACCTTGTTGACCATGAATCCATCTTCCAGAAACTAAAAATGTATGGAGTACATGATATGCGCCTTAGCTGGTTCGAATCATACTTGCAACGAAGAAGTCAGTGTGTTTCTTATGAAGGATCCGTATTCAGCCATAAGAGGATAGAACTGGGAATCCACACTCAAGGTTCTATCCTGGGATCCCTTCTTTTTGTTATCCATATGAACGATCTTGTCCTCGATATAAGCCATAGCGAATTTGAAATGTATGCTGATGACTCCACACAATATAGGTCGGATGAAGAGGTCGCTGGTTTATGTAACAAGTTTCTATTCTATCAAGGTTCTATTCTGAGATCCCTTCTTTTTGTTATTCATAGGAACGATCTTGTCCTCGATATAAGCCATAGCGAATTTGAAATGTATACTGATGACTCCACACAATATAGGTCGGATAAAGAGGTCGTTGGTTTATGTAACAAGTTAAATACAGCAATGATACATGTATCGAACTGTGTCAGGGGGAATAAAATGGTATTGAACTCTCAAAAAAACAACAACGAACGCATGGCTAATAGTACTAAATATGAGCAAAACAAAGAATTTTTCGTTATCAAAATTGACTCGGGTCGAATCTCACAAACTGCATTGTGTCCATGTTGAATGCAATTTAAACTGGAATAACCATGTTAATCAACTTTGTAAAAAGGTAAAAAGCAAATTATTTCTAATGAACAGAATTACATTTTTGCTACCTATAGCATATTATAATAGTCTGGTGCAGCCACTCATCGCTTACTGTAAAAAAGTTTGAGTGATTGCGCCAGATATCAACAAATCCGGATCCATGAGTTGATGAAACGTTTAGGGAGGACAATATTAGATAAATTTTCCAGGGACATAAGCTCAGTTGAATTGTTCAAACCCTTGAATTGGATTCCCTTTGATCAGCAAATATAGTTTGCCAAGTGTTGTTTTATGTGGAACATATTAAATGGAAACACCCTTGACTAATGCAGGAGCTGGTAACCCCCACTACAATGTGCTCATGCTAGAACCACAAGAAGTGCCAGTAGAAAGGATTTGTATCTTCGCAAAGTGAAATGGGAAAACGGACATTCCAATATTCGGCAAGTGAACTTTCGAATGAATTAAACACTGAAATCAGAAATTCAAGAACCAAACATACATTTAGAATAAAATACACGAACAAATTAGCGTAACATATATATTCCTATATTCCTATTTACTCATTATATATTTTTAACTCTTTCATCTGTAAATATTCATAATCATTGTTTTTAATGTTTTAATGCCCTGTCTAATGTGTCTAGATATACTTATTTACATATTATATATTTTTATGCCTTTCATCTGTATATATCCATCATCATTGTTTTTGATGTTTTAATTCACCAGAGGATCATTTGAAAATCACCATTCATTTGTGTGAAATGCCATTCCCTCTTAAATAAAGCTATTATTATTATTATTACTAATATTATTATATTTTCATGCCATGTAATAAAATGACGATCTTTGTGAAGTGCTTTTGCGCGCTTCCTGCGTTGAGGAGGAGAGTGAGAATAAGAATGACCGGGTTTGGTCGTCAAAGTAATGATTTAATTCATGGGCACTGATTTGATCATATAAGATATTCTCGCCTCCCGTATAGTTAGTAATATAATTAGAATTATCTGCAATACTGTTCAACTGTATTGATGATTAGAATGTCATAATCCTACCTATGGTGAATCTATTTGCATAACCCCCCGAACAGCGAATCATGGGTAAATTCAAGATAGCGGCCACGTGGTGTACCATAAAAGTACTGTTTTGTCATATTTCTTCAAAATATCTGCTTTTCCGCGACGAAAAGTGAGCAAAAACTATTTTATTTCACATCACATTAATATTTACTTATTTATCATGCAGTTTTTGCGGAAAAATTGCATAAATAAAAAATCCGAAAAATCCGACCGAAAAATCGACCCAGAAATGCCGTTTTTGAAAATGACGTCACCGTGACGTCATCAAAGCGGCCGTCTTGGATTTTTTTACATTTTCTGGTAGATCTTGACCCAAGGGTATAGTGTGACAAGTTTCAGCCCTCTAGCTCAAGGGGTAAGAAAAATAAATAGGGGGCCATTTCGCCCCCCCCCCCCCTCCTCAGTACAGGATACGTCCCAAGAAGCTCCAGGCAGCATACAACATTGAAATAACAAGTGCCCCACTCTAAAAGCCTACACAATGACAATTAAAATTATACTCAACATGGATGCTATTCCAAACCGATCGCTGCAATTAACGATTGCTCCTCTGGTCCCATTATAAATACAGACTAAGATAATACTACTGGTACATGGGGCACGGTGCTATGTAAAGCCAATAATGGCAACTTCAGCGTATTTTGCGATTCAGGCTTAATAGAGAAAATAAAAAAAATAAAGACGCAGAATTTAGTTATCACTCTCTTCACGCCAGGGAGTAGATGTCTAATTAAAATTATGTTTACATGATTGCCTAACATGACCCATTTGCTCATTCAACGTTAACATCTAGAATAGCGGGACTTGAATAACTAGTGATGGCAAGGTATGTGTTGGACTTGTTAAGCAAAACCACCGAACGATACTATATAACGAGAGGTTATTTGTTAGACATTGGAGATTACTATAGACGGTCTAACCAGACAATCGGTACTGTACTCGTGTGACGATTATTGGTAAGTAGAGGCTAGCATGTGAAGAATGGGTAAGCTCAAATGCATCTCGGTTTATCTTCCAAATGACGAATTTCACTGAGAACGATATTTCCTATGTTATGTCTCTCAACCTTGTCCCGTCTTCTCACAGTTTAAACAGAAGTAGTGCAGCATGAGAGAGGTGGTTTTTGTTTGGGGGGGGTGGGGGGGGGGGGAGAGACAGTCCTCATAATTGTCTTGTGAAAAGGATCATATAACGATTGTTGACCAAAGTGCGAAACTAAATTTGTTACTTATTGCCGATTCCTTTAGCCTTTGTTTTTCGAATAGGTTAAGTTGAAAATTAAATCATTATGGCAATCGAAGTTGTTTCAATGCCATATCAGTCTCCTAAAAATGGATTTGTTGTTTTTTGCAGCGATGATTTTGCTCCACTCTGAATGACCGTAACCGATATAATTTAAAATGGCCGCCAATCCCGAAATCTTGAATGGCACACAATTTAAATATTTTTAATCGAGTTTAGTCTAGCGGATAGGTGAATCTATTGTGCATTTTATGATAAAAGCATGGAACTTTACACGACTATACCATATTTTACTGGGATCATTTTAAAGATTGGAGGCCTTCTGAATTCACACTATGTCGACCGTGGCGGTCATTTCCCAAGATGGCCGTCATGGAATTTCTTGATCAGGGGGGAAATGTTTTCTATCCACCCTAAATCAACCCCAGGGGGTTACAGTTGCGACATATAAACTGATCTTTGATAAACTCGGTGAACTTTATGGGGCATTGTAACGCTATCTACTATGCGTGGGGGAGGCAAAAATGCGCCGCTGCCTAGCTTTTCCACCTTATCTCCGAAACGGGGAAAATGAGAGAGCTGAAATTTTAGAACTTTTCCTCCACCCTCAGTGGGTTCATTTTTAGACTATTCGCAAAAACCTCGATGAAATGGATCGTGGGTAATCCAGGATGGTGGACACGAATTGCCATGAGAAAGTAACATTTCCGGTCTTTTCTGTCCATTTCTTCACATTTTTCTTGCCTTCGACATACATTGTTGCAGAAACTTATAAAACAGGGCTTTTCCAACAAGCGCCTCCACTCAAAGTTTCTCAAATTTGGCGATACATATCGCAGGCTGATAGCAAAATACGAACGTAGCGTGCAAGATCTATGGCGCTACGTTTCGTAACTTGTGTCTAATTCCGCTTAACCCGGGGCTAGGGGCCGTATGAACCCATGTACTTCAAGATACTCATGGTACTCATATGAACAGTCACAATCAAAGCGTGACTGAGATACATCATTCTTTAGATGACGACTTTACAACGATTATTATGGATTAAGAATACTGGTCAGCGATACGGGTTTTATAATTTTGGAACATCATGATGTCTTGTCGGCATCATTGAAAACTGTTGACCGCTTCTCTCTTGCAGGAAACTAGCCTATGTTTATGTATACTATGATTGTCCTTTTGAATTTGGTGCTAATAGTGTTATATGGAAAATGGAATAGGTCTTTGGATTATGGACGCGGATATTCTTTAATGGGCGACGGCTGAATTATGAATGACGGACTAGACGCCTGTAATAGAAGTATATTATTTCAGTAAAACTAATTCTTCTCTATAATATTGATTTTTGGGGGGAGGAAAATTGAAGAGAAATATAGCCGAAAACAGCTTGACGTCACTGTAATGCCATACAGGGGAAATTTTTGACATCTCATAGTATCTGACTCAATTATTAAATGTGATAAACTTCAGTCCACTATAGCCCCAGGGGTAATGAAAATATTCGAGGTGTGAAGGGGGGCTAAATGTTTGCGTTTTTCGAATCTACCTCCTCCTCTAACATTTCTGTTATTAATTTGGCCTTTTCCTAGTTGTATGTTCTTTTTGCAAAACAGTTGATGCTACCTTGTGAGAAATGTCTGGCTATAGTAATTACCTTTTTATAGAATTGTAATTTATCCTAGCATTAAAACCCCATTAGTTTGAAAAAATCTTATGGCTCTTTTTTCGCTAAATCTATCTTGCCTTCGTCATGTTCGATCTAACCAAAATATAATTAGCAAATTCCAATACACAACATTTGATAATAAGCGGTCATTCACACTAACGCATTTCGGCATCCAAAACACATTTCATATGATCAGAATTATCACCAATTCTAAAATAAAAAAAATACATTATGAAGATAGATTGCGAATGAGAAACAACAGTGATGATGATAGCAAGATAGCATGCTTTTTAAAATCAGTATCCCTGACTGTCCTAAAGCCACATTTCTTAAGCAGGATATTCACATGAACTGCGTGTGGATCTTGAATCACATACCGGTAGCAACCAAACGGCTAAAGCCTCGGATTAAACGAAATTAAACAAATTATGAAACCCCAAAATTCTTGAACACTTTCGTAATGATATCTTTCTCATGAATTCATTGCACAATTGCTCTGTAATAATTGTGTACTGTTTTACTTATTTTTGTCATTGTTCTTAATTCATACTAAATGTACTTTTTCTTAGATACAACCAGAGTTAATACAGCTGCCACGTGTAACATACACCTGAGAGTTTCATTTTGTTGTCACAGAGCCTGAATTAGAAAGCGTCTCCATTAATCATTTTTTCTTTAATCGCGAATTTTCTTTGGTTTTCTAGAAGAAATCCCGTTCATCGAGAGAATGTCGAGAAAATAAAATAGAAAATCCAAATCGTTTTCAAAATTCTCGATTGATTTTCTCTGTATCGGTTTTTATTCGTTCTTTTTGATCTATCGTGAATGAATCGTTTTTTCCGATGGAGAGAATGTCGAGTAATTTAGATCGAGAAAGCGTCGAGAGAATATCGCGAAACCATAGAGGCGAATGAATACAATGACGTCATTATCACGCCGCTGTGCGTTATTATACTATAAAGTATAGGTTAGGATAAATTGAACTATTGCCGGAGCCTTTACAATGAGAAAAATACGTATTATGTCCGTTATTTTAAAGAACTGCGGTAGGGGGTTGAATATCACATCTGCATTGGCAACGATCTATTATTTTACCAAATTAATCAACGTAAGCAGATCAGTTCGGAGTAGCTTGAAGTTGAACATCTACTACCTCATACGACCCATGCCATGCGTATAGCAGTATTTACGGTAATACGGTACTGTAAACCACATGTTAACGACGGCAGTTTATCTTTTATATTTATAGGAAATAATTGACAATTAAATCATTTTTACGCGTGTAAGTTACAACAGTAAGTCATGTAGAAAGGGCTAAGTCAACAGTGGAAGTCCAATTTTGCCGACATTAAATGATTAGTATCTGTACTTTCCTGATCTTCCGCGAAGGAATAATAATTCGTACTCCATACACATGTCACAAAGGCTAAACGCATACTGTTACATGATATTTTATGACGGACTGACTGGTCTATGGTTCAGCAGAAAGTTTACGGCATTTGCCCGACAACATGAAGAATAGCGACTCCTCTTTCTTCTTCACAGTTGTCTTGTACGCTATCAGTGTAAATTGAATTGCCTCGTTGACTCCTTCCTACACCACTATTTCAAGAATTTGACATACAAACGCAACTTGGCTGGTTGGGACACAATAATTATAAACTTTACTGCAAATCATTCACGCTAAAGTTTGGTTTTTTTTTCGCTAAACTTGACAAAGACAACCCCAAGGCTAAATGAGGCCTCCGAGTGGTAGCCTGGTTTCCTAGCTTACATGTATAGGTAAGCAATATGACAGTAAGGGGTCACGTTCAATTAATCGAAGCACTTTCTCGATGCCTTTGAGATGGATCGAGAAATTTCTCGGCTGAAACCGGGAGGGCAGAACCTGTCGACGTCTCCCGGTTTCTTCCCGGTTCTATCTCGATCGAAACGTCCGGTTCGAGATGGATACGAAATTGTTCGGTAATCTCGAAGGGGGTCCCGGTTTGTTTTGTTGCACTTAAATTGATCGTTTCTTGGTTTTCAGGCGATCAGAGTATTGTGCGGGTACCATATCTTGGGGGGCGATGGTCGTATAAGCATGTCGCAGCCTAAACTAGATTTTCATGTTATTATATGTTTAATCGATATATCCATGATCTGAATCCAATTGAGAGAAAACGTTTCATTTATCTATATAAATTAAGAATATATAATTGATTGATTTTCTCACACACTGACTGTATATCTGACTAATTACAAGCGTCTAGTCTGCCATTCATAATTCAGCCGTCGTCCATTAAAGAATATCCGCGTCCATAATCCAAAGACCTTTTCCATATTCCATATAACAGTATTAGCAACAAATTCAAAAGGACAATCATAGTATACATAAACATAGGCTAGTTTCCTGCAAGAGGGAAGCGGTCCACAGTTTTCAGTAATGCCGACAAGACATCATGATGTTTCAAAAATATAAAATCCGTATCGCTGATCAGTTTTCTTAATCCATAATAATCGTTGTAAAGTCGTCATCTAGAGAATGATGTATCTCAGTCACGCTTTGTTTGTGACTGTTCATATGAACACCATCAGGATCTTGAAGTACATGGGTTCATACGGCCCCTAGCCCCGGGTTAAGCGGAATTAGACACAAGTTACGAAACGTAAAGCCATAGATCTTAAACACTACGCTCGTATTTTGCTATCAGCATGCGATATTTATCGCCAAATTTGAGAAACTTTGAGTGGAGGCGCTTGTTGGAATAGCGCTGTTTTATAAGTATCTGCAACAATGTTTTGTGACGTTGATTCAAATCGTCATATTTACCACAGGATCTAGCAAATGCTACAAGGCGAGATATGTATACGCCATATGCAGGTCCCACTGGAATATTACTCTCCTTAAAGGGATAGATTTATGATGTTGAAATTGTCCGACGCGAAATAAATGACACACAGACGGGATGTAATCTGAATAATAATGATATGAAAGCATGCTATACTTATTATTCCATAAAATTGTTTTAAACCAAACATGGATCGTTTCAACCGAAAAATGAAGTGTCTGACCGGTGCTTTAACCTCGGTGTGTAATTTGTTTTATAATTTTGTATTATTCGTGGCAGATTTCATTTTACTGAGAATTACTCTCTTGAAATATAATTCGAGGAGATTCTATCAACAGAGTTTATTTCTGATATAAGCTTGCCTGGTAGAGGTTAGCGGAAATAATGACAATCGGAACAAGAGGTGTTAATAATCCACACCACAGTCGGTCTGTGAAAACCGTGGGCTTGAAACAGCAGCGAAAAGAGAGGGAAACGAAAGTAGCGCCCAATTCTGAGTGCACTCAGGCTTTAAATCAACGCTTATATACATTTCACTACAACAATACCACATGTTGTCAGTTTGAAAAGTTTATATGGAATGCTCAAATACTTCGATCGCGCGTTTATGAAATCATTGAAGAGACGTGGTACAATAATTTTTCAAGTCAAGATCCTGTCAAATAAGTAATGTCAATATCTGATATACTTTCTGAATAACATATGGAATTTTATTCCAGACATGTGGAATTTATTACAATTCGGAGTTCGTGGACATATCTAATAAAGTGATTCAAATTCTAAAACAGGTTCGGAATAATTTACACTGAATAATAATAAGCCAACTTATGTAATTCAATTGGTGATGTATTCTTTTACCTTTCCATACATCAAAATTGCGCTGTCAGAGCAAGTATGCGACTACAGATCTCTAGACGGAATAACAAAATAATGTTAAAGGGATCATGTTCAATGTACTTCATTATCCATGGATCAATGCGTATGTACTCGCCGGTATTAGTCTAGCTGTCGCAGAGAGTACATATAGAGGGAGCATACGTCTTCCGAATGGTTCAACCTTCAAGGAAGTCGAAGCAAGTCGATTTATTTCGAACGGGATCGAGATGGACTTTTACTTCGAGAGAAAACCGGGAGCAACCCGGGACAACAATCGATAGAGATAAACCGGGACCCTTCGAGACGAGATATTTATCGGTTTTACTCGTTTATCGGGAAACCGTCTCGATAGATTGGACGTGCCCCCTAAGTTAGGGTACCAGGCTAGGCGAAGTCAATATCGGCACTACTTCCATCGGTTTGTATTCGTCTTTTCTCTCCACTGGGAAAATTCTCGAAGTTTCTCGACTGATTCTCGATATCGTTTTTTTATTAGAGAAATTTCTCTCGAATGAAAACCGATCAAAATAACGAAAGAAAAACGACTTCACTCTTTCGTGTTTTCTGAAAAAAAATCCCCATTCTCTCTCACCATTGAAAATCTCGATATGTAGAAAAAAAATACAGATTTCTCGACGAAAAACCGAACGATTTTTGGAGACGCTTCCTTATTGTGGTGGAATTTAAGCTAGAATGGTGTTAAGTGTTTATGGTAATTTTACTCCTAATAATACATATTAACGAGAGATCCTGAAGGATCTTGGCGCCCACCATTGTCCGATAATTGTAAGCTAATGATAAGAGGATCTTTTTGTCCATTGTTACTAAGAACAAACGATTGATTTGTAATTTTGTTTACAGAATTTCGAATCTGAGCGAAAAAGGGACACTGGAAAACACCATACTTCCCCACTACTATTATGTACGGCATATCGCCCACCTGATGACCATGTTAAACATTGGTCAGAGTTATTTGAAAAACAGCTGGAAAGTGCATATCTTGAAAACAAAAAAATCATAGTAATGGGGGACTTTAACATTGATCTGTTGAAGCAGGAGACGGACACACTAATGTGGAATGCTATAATGGAAAACTTACAGTTTACTCAAATTATACCGAGCCTACTCGGGTCACTCGAGAATCTTCAACTCTTATTGATCATGTTTATGTGTCTCACCCAGAAAAGATACGTGCTGTTAAAGTTCCGAATGTCGCACTAAGCGACCATTATCCAACATGCTTCGTCCGACGAGCGAGCTTTGGTTCCAAACAAAGTCATACCTCCATCAAATATAGATCTTTCAAACACTTTGATGAGAGTACATTTTTATCTGATCTCGAGACAGTACCTTGGTCCCTTTTGGACATTTATGATGATCCAGGTGATGCACTTGAAACCTGGTACTCTCTTTTCATGGATGTAGTTGACATGCATGCTCCGCTGCGTGAGAAACGCGTGAGACGGCCCAGACAACCAGACTGGATGAACGATGATATTGTACATGCTATGTCAAAACGAGATCATTTCAAGGTGGTTAAAGATGAAATAAATTTTAAGCTGTGGAGAAACAAATGTGTTTCTTTAATCCGATCGGCCAAAATCAATTACTATCAAAATTCTATAGAGGCCGGTAAGAGTGCCCCCAAATCCCTCTGGCGGCACTTAAGGGATCTAGCACCCAAAGATACTCAACAGAGAACGTTCGTGCTGAAAGAGGGAGAAACTGTAGTAAATATCTTTAATGATTATTTTACTTCAGTTGTCGATGAATTTTTACCAGTTTCTGAGGATGATGAAGTACATGTATCACCGGACACTAGTAAGCTTCAGAATTTCATCAATTCTAAACTATCTGATGAGGATAATTTTACGATTCCTCCTATCGAAGAGTGCTTTGTTTTATCACAGTTATGTGGGCTCAAAACTGACAAAGCGACCGGTCTGGATGGCGTGGGGCCGCGTCTGCTTCGAACTGCTGCACCTGTAATAGCGAAACCTTTAACTAAAATATTTAACCTCAGTGTGTCGTCGGGATTATTCCCCCAGCGATGGAAAAAGGCGCGTGTGGTTCCTATTCACAAAGGCAATTCGCATCATGACAAGCAAAATTATCGCCCAATATCAATTATAGCGACCGTTAGTAAAATCATTGAAAGACATGTACACGACAAGATGTATGACTATCTACAGAGACATAACTTGCTCTACGCTGCACAGTCTGGGTTTCGACAAGGGCACTCGTGTGAGACGGCTCTGACACGCCTTGTCGATATATGGTACAGCAATATTGAAAAAGGAAATATGAATGGAGTCATCTTTCTTGACTTACGCAAGGCATTTGATCTTGTGAACCATCAAGTGTTATTAAATAAACTAAAATTGTACCACTTAACTGATGCTTCGTTAGCCTGGTTTACATCATATTTGGTTCAAAGGCAACAATTTGTTAGTATTCAAAGCAAGCTGTCTAGTAGTAAACCAGTTACAAGTGTGGTCCCACAAGGATCGATCCTGGGCCCATTATTGTTCATTATCTTCATGAATGACTTTCCACTATATGTTACTCATTCAATCTGTGATATGTATGCGGATGATTCCACCCTGCACGTAAGTGGGAAAACCATGGAGGAAATTGAATTAAAATTGAATCTTGACATCGTTAACATTATGGATTGGTGTAAGCGAAACAAAATGGCCGTTAATACAGAGAAAACGCACGTAATGTTGATCACAACCAGCCAGAAGATGCAACGGCTGCCAAGAAACAATATTAGTGTATCTCTAAACGGGAATACGTTAAGTTCTTCATCGACAGAAACGCTTCTTGGAGTAGAGGTCGATGAACAATTGAACTGGAACAATCAAATTGACAAAGTATCAAAATGTGTCTCTCGGAACATTGCCCTATTACGACGAATCAAACACTACCTCTCACTCCATGCGAGAAGAACTTTTTATATAGCGAACATTCAGTCTAATTTAGACTACTGTTCCACTGTTTGAGGTAATGGTGTTAAAATTGATACACTTTGTAAGCTCCAAAAACGGGCCATCAGGATTTTGATGGATGCTCCTCCGAGGGCTTCGTGTCATGATTATTACAAAACCCTACACATTTTGCCAATTAAAGATAGAATTAATTTTAGAATAGTGTCGACTGTTCATAAGACATTGAATCATTCTACGCCTAGCTATCTTCGTGACATTTTCCGTCCAGTTTCTGAGGTAAATTCTAAATGTACAAGATCAGTAGCGGATAAATATTTCTATGTACCAGATCTGAAATTGAAATGCACAAGAACTGGTTTGCGGTATAAAGGGGCTATTTTATATAATGCCTGTGATAATTCGATTCGAGATACCCTGAATACCCAAATATTTAGAACTCGCTTTTCAGAAAGTTTTAGTAATTTAATTTGTTTAAGGTTAACTAGTTTACATCTGTATTTATTACCATTTTTAATCCTGTATATATCCCACTGACCCTAATGAGGGCCCTGGGTTAGATTAGCTATTGTAGCTAACCAGGTTTTATACCCTCTATAAATAAAGTTTTTATTATTATTATTATTATTATTATTATAATCCTGATATCTCCCTTGGATCGAAACATGCAGTGGTCTACAATTGTCGAGTTGTGACGTTGTGTCACAGGAGTGACGTCCCTTCATGTAGCCGACCCGCCGGCAGACGAAATGGTGGGACAGTTCAGTAAAGAAAACTGATTTAAAATTTGAAGAAATACATTTTAATTCCGAATTATTTAAACTCCTTGATATGGAAGGTGAAGGTATGGATATTCTCTATAGTCAATATATAGAATATGCCCCACCGTTTGATTCACCGACTCTTGTGATGCAACGTCACAACTCGGGAATATCGTATTAATTTGAAGCATAACTTGGATTTTTGAATCGGACCAAAAAAGGTATCTCGCACAACCGGGCCGCAAGGGGAACCTGTGTACCAAATTTCAGAAAAATCCATGAAATATTTCCTGAGAATTCACGATAGCAATGTTTCAAGGGGAAATTCAAGATGACCACCTGGCGGTCATATTGGATTTTCGAATCGGACCAAAATAGGTATCTTGCACAACTGGGCCACAAGGGGAATCTGTGTACCAAGTTTGAGGAAGATCCATGCAGTACTTCTTGAGGAAGCACGATAACAAAGTTTCATTGGGAAATCCAATATGGGCGCCTGGTGGCCATATTGGACTTTCGAATCGGACTGAAAAAGGTATTTTGCACAACTAGACCCCAAGGGGAACCTATGTATCAAATTTAAGAGAGATCCCTACAGTACTTCCTGAGAAATCACGATAACAAAGTTGCATGGGAAAATCCAAGATGGCCGCCTGGTGGCCATATTGGATGTTTGAATCGGACCAGAAAAGATATCTTGCACAACTAGACGACAAGGGGAACCTGTGTACCAAATTTGGCAAAGATCCATGCAGTAGTTCACGGGTCTGGAATCAGACCAGAAAAGGCATCTTGCACAACCGGACCACAAGGGGAACCGGTGTACCAAATTTGAGAAAGATCCAGGCAGTACTTCCTCAGAAATCATGATAAAGTTTCATGGGGAAATCTAAGATGGCCGCCAGGTGGCCATATTGGAATTTCGATTCGGAAAAGAAAAAGGTATCTTGCACAACTAGACCCTAAGGGGAACCTGTGTACCAAATTTGAGAAAGATCCATGTAGTACTTCTTGAGAAATGACGATACCAAATTTTCATGGGGAAATCCAAGATGGCTGCCTGGTGGCCGTATTGGATTTGCAAATCGGACCAGAAAGTTATCTTGCACAACTAGACCCCAACGGAAACCTGTGTACCAAATTTGAGAAAGATCCATGCAGTAGTTCCTGAGAAATCGCGATAACAAGGTTTCATGGGGAAATCCAAGATGGCTGCCTGCCGGCCATGTTGGATTTTCGAATCGGACCAGAAAAAGTATCTTGCACAAGAAAAAGTATCTTGCACAACTAGACCCCAAGGGAAACCTGTGTGCCAAATTTGAGAAAGATCCATGCAGTAGTTCCTGAGAAATCGCGATAACAAGGTTTCATGGGGAAATCCAAGATGGCTGTCTGTTGGCCATAGGGGAAATCCAAGATGGCTGCCTGGTGGCCACATTGGATTTTCGAATCGGACCAGAAAAAGTATCTTGCACAAGAAGAAGTATCTTGCACAACTAGACCCCAAGGGAAACCTGTGTGCCAAATTTGAGAAAGATCCATGCAGTAGTGCCCGAGAAATAGCGATAACAAGAATTGTTTACAGACGGACGGACGACGGACTGACTGACTGACTGACGGACGGACGACGGACCACGGACAAAAAGTGATTTGAACAGCCCACCATCTGGTGATGGTGGGCTAAAAATTTGGGTGTCAAATAGCTGCATATTAGTTGGGGCTTATTGCCAGATAGGTTGTATGTTTTCGATCCTAGCAGCATAAGGGGAGCAAATTCGGGATGGCAACGATGAGACAAGCTGAAATTTGAGTTGTACATGTACATTACTTGCTTTTACTTCTAAATGCGTATATATTAATGCCTATATTCGTTTTAATCATTTTAATAGTTGAGTTTATCGGATGTAGTATTTATCTGTAGTGTTCCAATTTGTGAATGCATGACGCCAATGATGTCTCTAAAACGCTTGCTCATTAATATATCGGAAACATTTGAGGAGATCAAGGTTAACATTTGATTTGTCCAAATGAAGACCCACGGTAACATTTCTTAGTCGGTTTGCTTGAGGTGTAGCAATGACAATTCGAATGGACAGAAGGATTCCTCTGAACAGGCACTTGTATGCGTAGAAAGTCTGATGAACGATTTTGATTTCTGCATGACAAACTTGAAACATTTTTTTCACTTTCATGGGTGATGGAAATATATCAATTACAAGCGTCTAGTCCGTCATTCATAATTCAGCCGTCCTCCATTAGAGAATATCCGCGTCCATAATCCAAAGACCTAGTCCATATTCCATATAACAGTATTAGCACCAAATTCAAAAGGACAATCATAGTATACATACATTTAGGCTTGTTTCATGCAAGAGAGAAGCGGTCAACAGTTTTCAATGATGCCAGCAAGACATCATGATGTTCCAAAAAGTTCAAATCCGTATCGCTGATCAGTATTCCTGATCCATAATATTCGTTGTAAAGTCGTCATCTAAAGAATGATGTAT
>JAVTVY010005001.1:0-38351 GCA_036873755.1 Hanleya hanleyi
TTCGATTAAAATAATCCACAGTGTGTCCATTAGTGTACTATTGAGGTTATTGCACACTGTATTCCATACAGGAGTTATCTCCCCTGGAATGAGATTTCGGCAGATATTATGGCAGAACTAGGTCATATCAAAATGATATCAATTTGCCAGTGTACATTTTCTTTACAAGAGAACCCATTTACAGTCCATAAAGGATGGAATAGATGTATATTATTATGGTTTTACGAATTATTTTTCAAGTTTCTCAAGTATTTTCCATGTTTCTGGGAGGAAATTCAGTGGAAAATTACCAATAATTTTACTTGGTTCCATCTCTTATTTGCATTTTCCCGTGTTTCTGCTTTCATTGGAAAGCGGAAAAGCAACCACGGCTTTCATATTGCCGAATGGATGCACATTATTAAGAAGAAATAGGTTAATTTTGAGTTTTGTTCTCGAAAATCCTGCTAGAATTGGCAAAAGCGATCAAAACAAAGATGGGGTAGGGGGAAAGTTATCGGTCGGATTTCCCACAATAATATGTATAACTGGCAAGTGTTGTATACCGCCATACTCGCAAACACTCTGAGATTACGATAAATGTGAATAATTAATTTCGTAAAAAACATCCTGCCCCTTAAGGTTGCCTTCCACAGTTTCGTAATAATGGCCCCTCTCTAATTTCATAATACGATAGACTGCCCTTGTTCTGCTACATCATAATTCTTCTTGTCTCCTTAATAGCTTATATCTATAATGCCATCCCATTCGGCATTATCAACGCTGCAAACGAGTACGTACAAATCGAGGGCTGGCTTCGTCTACACGCTGATTATGGAGTAAAGTTTGTCCTGCCTCAGTTATGCCCCTTGGGTGTGCCTAAAAATCGGGACTCATTTACGGGAAGAAAATCTGACAAAAAACGGTTAGGTTGACACCCACTTTTGTTTGCCTTTTTAAGTTGAGACCGGACCAGGGAACGTGAGTAAGAAGTTTAATTGAAATCGCTCTTACAGATTTTTTCTGGAAATTGAGCCGAATTTGACCATTTTTCGACATTTTTAAGGGGTTTTCTAGGAAAAATGAAGCAAGCATGGAGAAGAATGTTCGAGTTAAATTTTCTATAACATAGGAGTGGTATATCTTAAAATAATAGTTTCATCGTGCTCTTTCAGAAAATATATACATATCCGTGATTTGGGTTGAAGGTTTTACGACAACTGGTGGCCGAAAAACGGACCCATAGTCTATTCCATACCGAATGAAAGAATCTCTGGAGTGCACCTTTAAGGCATAATAGTGGAGTCTATGCATTATCTTAATGTAGACTCCGTTACGGAGCGGAAATGTGTCATTACGCCAGATTGTTTAATTTTGACTGCCTAGTTACACCTGAAACGCTATTTTCGGAAGCAGGTGGAAAGAAGACCAGGAGTTCGATTAAAATAATCCACAGTGTGTCCATTAGTATACTATTGGGGTTATTGCATACTGTATTCTATACAGGAGTTATCTCCCCCTGGAATGAGATTTCGGTAGATATCATGGCAGAACTAGGTCATATCAAAATGATATCAATTTGCCAGTGTAAATTTTCTTTACAAGAGAACCCATTTACAGCCCATAAAGGATGGAATAGATGTATATTATTATGGTTTTACGAATTATTTTTCAAGTTTCTGAAGTATTTCCCATGTTTCTGGGAAGAAATTCAGTGGAAAATTACCAATAATTTGACTTGGTTCCATCTCTTATTTGCATTTTCCCGTGTTTCTGCTATCATTGGACAGCGGAAAAGCAACCACGGCCTTCATATTGCCGAATGGATGCACATTATTAAGAAGAAATAGATTAATTTTGAGTTTTGTTCTCGAAAATCCTGCTAGAATTGGCAAAAGTGATCAAAACAAAGATGGGGTAGGGGGAAAGTTATCGGTCGGATTTCCCACAATAATATGTATAACTGGCAAGTGTTGTATACCGCCATACTCGCAAACACTCTGAGATTACGATAAATGTGAATAATTAATTTCGTAAGAAACATCCTGCCCCTTAAGGTTACCCTCCACAGTTTCGTAGTAATGGCCCCTCTCTAATTTCATAATACGATAGACTGCCCTTGTTCTGCTACATCATAATTCTTCTTGTCTCCTTAATAGCTTATATCTATAATGCCATCCCATTCGGCATTATCAACGCTGCAAACGAGTACGTACAAATCGAGGGCTGGCTTCGTCTACACGCTGATCGGGATTATGGAGTAAAGTTTGTCCTGCCTCAGTTATGCCCCTTGGGTGTGCCTAAAAATCGGGACTCATTTACGGGAAGAAAATCTGACAAAAAACGGTTAGGTTGACACCCACTTTTGTTTGCCTTTTTAAGTTGAGACCGGACCAGGGAACGTGTGTAAGAAGTTTAATTAAAATCGCTCTTACAGATTTTTCTGGAAATTGAGCCGAATTTGACCATTTTTCGGCATTTTTAAGGGGTTTTCTAGGAAAAATGAAGCAAGCATGGAGAAGAATGTTCGAGTTTAAATTTTCTATAACATAGCAGTGGTATATCTTAAAATAATAGTTTCATCGTGCTCTTTCAGAAAATTTATACATATAAGTGATTTGGGTTGAAGGTTTTACGACAACTGGTGGCCGAAAAACGGACCCATAGTCTATTCCATGCCGAATGAAAGAATCTCTGGAGTGCACCCTAACGTTCAGTCTCCGGGCGGCTGGTCTGACGTGACGTCACAATCAAGGAAAGATAAGCGATGACGTTTTGCAAATCTGAATTCAGCTGTGCTAGAGGTACCAACTTTGAAAAAAATTTTAGCAGACAAGATAATTCAAATTAAACCAAGTGAAGTAGATAGACCGGTATTTCTATCATTATTCAACCTATATAAAATGTGAAAAGGAGAATCTAAAAACCTTTGCATTTCACCTTTAAGTGACAAAACGTTTTCAAGTATTTACTCGGGTCTCCGCTTGGTGTCCCTAGCGAGAACAAAGTTGGATTTTTCATGTAATATTTGCCAAATTATAGATTATTGTAAGCAAAATATAGTACATTTATGTAAAATTATGCCATCTATCAACAGTTTATAGTATTGTCCGGGTTAATAGATAGGACAAAGTGAATTTATACGAATCACAGCTGAAGTCACGGGTCAGTGCACAGACAGGCTCTTCTCTGTTATCTTTAGGGTCGCCTAGCGGAAACCCACGCGGATACTTATAGTGTAAATTTCGGATCGCACTGAAACAGTGAAGTTCAAGAAAAAAACAGGTTTCCGACATTCTAACTTGAAAACTTCAAAGTAGAGTCTCCGCCTCAATGTTTGGTGCATTGTGAAAAGTTCGAATTTTTAACAGAACATTGACATTCTGGCGAATCAGACTAATTTCCGAGAGAATGTCAGTGCGAAGGAGACTTCTTTTCCAAAAAAAAAAGAAAAAAAAAAAAAACATCGATGGAAATCTTTTCAAATATTAAATGATTGCAACGGCATTGTACTCAGTTGGTCTTCCTTGGCCCGTTTCAACGTCGAACCTCACTTATTGGCGTAACATGTCAGGGTATGCATCTAACAATGTTTTCTTAACCCTATTTCGCCTGGGCTTTTGACCACCCCCCGGTCGGATTTTCCATATTTCTATTTATGCAATTTCTCTGCAAAAACTGCATGATAAATTAGTAAGTATTAAAGTGAGGTGAAATAAAGTAGTTTTTGCCCACTTTTCATCGCAGAAAAGCAGAAATTTTGAAGAAATATGACAAAAACGTCACTTTTCTGATACCCTACGTGGCCGCCATCTTGATTTTACCCATGATCCTACGCAAATAGGCTCAAAATGACCCCAATATGATAAACTATAAAGTCAAGCAGTTTCAGCTCTTCATTTTTTGTCGTTCCGGAGATAACGCAGAAAGCTTGGTAGGGGGGGGGGGGGGTGAGGGCATAATGGGCCCCACCAGGCCAGGTAGATTTAAGAAAACATCGGGCTATTATGATTCTTTCCGGAAACGCAGCTTCCGATCGCTTCAAACGTGAACATCCTTTGTCGCAAAATACAGGATCTATCGCATCCAACAAATGTTCCACTGACTCAAAATCTCAGGATGTTGGATGAATGGTTATGATGTTTAAATAATGGATTTTAAGAAATCTTCCAACATTTTGCTTTTCATTCGCATTGTCGTTCCCACGAATTTGCATAGATTAATGGTAGTTCATCTGAATTGGTACAAATGCAAAACCGTATAGATAGGCAAGTTACTACGGTCTCAAAGGATATGTAGACCATAGTTCACAAATAATTATTTACTGCTATGGGAAAGAACAGCCAGCCTTCGATCATAGGGATAATAGTGGACGATCTCATGGCATAAGCCAAATAAGATAAGAGAATTTCAGACTGTGTGTCAAAGGGTCCTATCATAATATTGCATCTGTTATTTATATACATGTAGTACATACCTAGTCAAACAGGTAAAGCCTCCAGAAATATTGCTTGAGTTGTAAATCTGTAGTTCTTTTCAATAACCCTATCGACAAGTAACATATTTCATTATTAGGCCGTGGTATTTATCCGCGATGACTCGACTACTTTATGAAGACGCGATTTTTTCTTCCTTTTGACATTTATTTATCGATCTCAAATCAAACCAAGTTCAAAGGCCGAAGGTTGAAGGAAGTGTTAGACCGGCAATTTGTAAACAGATTGAAAAGACTGTGCAAATCTGGGATGACTATATACGCGTACAATATACAAGCGTCAAGTCCGTCATTCAATATCCAAATGGAGATGAAGACCACGATAAGATCGAGGTCGGATTACGAATATGGATGAAAATCTTTCTCTCCTATGTAATACCAAGAGGGGCAGTTGTAGATACATGCCTATGTACGTCTACACTGGCATTGACATAGATATGATAAAGCCGTCTCTCTACTTTTCACATGCTAATTGAGCATCTAGTTATGAGTGGGAACTGTAGGCGGTTTACCGATGTTTAAAATACATGTGATGCAATATGTCATCAAACAGTGAGGTCGAAGAATTGATTTTGATTGTTCTTCAAATCTGAACCGGTTTTCTTCCCGAAACCACACTTTCAACTCTTCCCTCTTCATTTGACCCTTGGGCTCCTCATTCGACCGTCGCGATCCTCATTTGACTCTTCGCTTATCCATTAATCCTTTGTTCCCTTTTCACTGAGTATCGTTATTGAATCTGTTTTACAGCTTCACTCACTCGTGATCTTGTCCCCATGACTCCACCCTGGTCATGATCCTGTTCCTGAATCTGCACCCTGATCTTGTGTTACGCCTCTGTCGATGATGATGTCACTTCCGGTGATGACGTCACTTCCGGTGATGACGTCACTTCCAGTGATATCGTCACTTCCGTTCCACCTTCCCCACTCTGATCATGATCCTGGTCAGGATCATGATTATTTGACCCAAAGCTCTCAATTGTACACTGCTATTGATATTCATGCATTGAGATCACCATCTTGATGCCCAAGTCTGCTTCTCTGTTTACCCTTCGAAATGGTAACGGAGAAGTCGTGTTGTGTATGAAGATGGGAGATGACTGGCTAATGCCGAAAAATGGCATGACAAGTAGCCTAGAGGTGGGTTTATTTGATTTTGGCCGTTTTATTTCTTAGCATCCGCAGTGTTCACCGAATTAAAAAACAAATGCACTTATTTGAAACTGGAGCGATATGCAAGAGGTGGGGAAAATTGACGTCTGGCGACTAAAAAGCAACCATATGACTCTACGAGAAAGCTTCCCTCGGCACCTCGTATTCAGACCCGAGAATACGGTGGATTCTCGGACGTAGCTTTAGTATCTCAGCCGTGCTTTTATTGCAGCTGTTCATGTGAAGACTATGAAGTATCTACACGGTCTCTAGCACCGCCTTATGCGGAACTAGGCTCGCTAGCTCGGGATCTGTGATGACAAATCAGCTTTAAGAAATAACTCATCTGGTGTTAATGGATGAACATCGTGGACGTCTGATGGAGTAAGCGCCACAACATGGTATAACCTGGTAAATGCAAAAATACCGAGAGAAACTAACCTGTAATGCCCGATGTCGTACGGCTTAAATTTCCCACCAAAACAATAAAGCTACGTATGTTGAGTGACATGTATGATTATAGTGGGCGGACCCAGCATAATCCTGCCATATACAGGTAATAAATTGGAGCGATATGCAAGAGGTGGGAACAATTGACGACGTCTGGTGGCTAAAAAGCAACCATATTGCTCTACGTGACGATCACGACGTCGGGAAGAAGCCTCCAAGATCTGGGAACATTATTAAAAGCAACAGCGGCAGAAGGAAAGCTCGGTTGTCAGGGTTTACCTCACAGTAACCTACCCAGTCATAGCTCCGCTGCGGTGTTTCTCAACAACAGCTTAGCCCATTATGTCAGGCAGCTGCCACATCCCTTACATCTCCCCGGACGTTGGGAGTGTGGCCTAGTGGCTATCCAATAACCTTGCACATGTATCCAGTACAACGTGCAACAAGATGCGGTGTGGTACGTAGTCGTGTAGGAAGGCAACACCTATAACTTCTCTCTTTCCGAAGGCCAGCTTTGTGTAACCTCATCAAGAGCTCGAGGCCAGGAGGAATCAATATTTTGCCGTTTGCGAATATTATCCACACGGAGTACCACGAGTGGAACCACAAATTCCTGATCATCCCCGATACCAATGTGACCGTACGCTTCAGCGAGACGTTTAAGGAGCTGTGTGTACTGGAGACGGATAACTATGTCTGGTTCGGTCGGCTTCAGGAGAACACCATGCTGGATCTTAAGGCTGGTGGCTTGTATGGACTCTAAATGTCTAGTCGGATGTGGTGGATGGTCACATTGTCGGCGATATCGATGCGCCCCTGCTCCGAGAGATCAGGTCACACAGGGCCTTAACCACGTACTCTATCTACCGGCGAGACAGACTGGCATCAGTACCATCACTATCGATATAAGGGATGACACCGGACAACCTCTGGCATTCGAAATTGGTGGTCACACTTCATTTTCGACAAGCGCACTCTCTCAACTTTGTTCAATGAAGGTGCCTTACGAAAGCGATACGCGCAGCTATATGGACTATTATGCTGAACAGGCCGGGTGGCAAGGAGGTTATGGGATTGGTAATGCACACGGGAGCATCGTCAAAACGTTCCTGTCAATGGTGACGCGTGGGGTGAAAGCGGTCGGAAAACGAGCTCTCCAATGTGGGGTGCCAGCCCTGGGAGGAGCGTTCAGCGGTGTCCCCGTCCGAGAAGCACTGAAACGTCGAGTCACATAAGGAAGAGGTCGCCAAAGCACAACGAACCTTGGGGAATAAAAGGCCTGCCTCACCGAGACTGCGCACCCATACACGAAATAGAAATTCTATGTACACAAATAAGAGACAATGACATTGACGCCATCTTAGCTTGGATTCCCGCCCACGTGGACATTAGGGGAAACGAAGCCGCCGATAGGACAGCCAAAGACAGTCTCACCAAAACTGCACCTGACGTGCATATAGGTCTAGGAACCAAAGAACTGAATTCCATCATTAGAACCAGAATAGATAGTAAATGGGGAAAAGAATGGAACGAAGAAAACCGAGGTAGATGGCTACATAGTATTCTAGATAAGGGGAAAAGACAGAGTTGTGGATTCCAGCTAGACAGCAAACGTGACGACCGCATCATCACAAGATTAAGACTAGGCAAAACCGGACTTAAATCACATCTGTCCATGCTTCTGAAAAACACCTCACCACTCTGTACCGCATGCAACAATGTAGAAGAAACAATAGAACATGTCCTACTTGAATGCCCAAAACACTACCCACAACGCGAGGCACTTAGAAACGAATTAAAAAAACTCAACACTCCCTTAACATTACCAGCGATATTAAACCCTAAGCCCCCCATTAGAAAACAGGTATTCAAGTCCTTAATAAATTTTATCAAAACTGCTGGCTATTATTCCAGTATCTAACACTACCCCCGTGCATGCGCATCACTAACTATGTCAGCATTGGCCTAAATTTATCTTTTGGAATAAAATATAGGCAATGTGGGCACCGGAGATACCATGTTCCGTGTGGGCCGGTTGCCACATTAGTCTCAAAAACCGGAGGCCAAGACCAATCAACATCCCTGCGACAATATTGGCCAAAATTTCAATTTTGGAATAAAATATAGGCAATGTGGGCACCGGAGATACCATGTTCCGTGTGGGCCGGTAACCACATTCGTCTCTAAAACCTAAAGGCCGCTACCAATTCAACAATCAAGGACATAAATCAGTAGCACACATCCAAGAAACAACCACGCACACGAATAATGTCACTCACAAAAATGAATACTAATTTCTACAATTGTGTTCCCTTACCTCCAACCCTCGTTAACGAATGTTAACCGTCCGGTTTTCTAGCAGGGGCAGAAGACTGGAGGTTATATCAAGCATTCACATTTGGCCTTAATTATAATAATATTGTTATTTATAATATTTAGTACCTAATTAGTTATTGTTATTGTGTGACTTAGATCACGATAGTGCCAGTCGGTGGCAAAATATAACACCAGAAAACAAAAAACTACAAACTCTTCTATTCTTTGTAATACAGGCACAGAACACTGAAGAACACAGACGAGGAAGACCAGCATTAAAACAGAACACCGATGACGACAAATATTATAAAACAGCACCATGGTGGACAAGAGTAAAAACAGAAGACGGATGACAATCACAAGAATGCCAACATCGCCGCACAACAAGAAACGTCCAGAAACAGAACACCACATCCTAGACCACACCGACACGCTACCCCATAGATGACACCGAACAGACACCTTAACACAGAATATGTTCCTTTGACTTTCACGCAATATAGGACGTAGACCTGCGTCCTGTGCCCCAATACACACTCCAAGCAATTGTTACAGGCACAGATTTCTGGAAGAACCCACCCGTTCCCATGAGCGCCGCTAGAAAAGTCGATCAGAAAAATCCTGAAGTCGCCCATGGTTCTCCCAGTTTTTTCTGGACGGCTTTGTGTGTACAAAGGGGCACCAAGACAAAGGAATCATACACGCGATTACAGTGAACTCACAATTACCAGAAAAACTTACCAAAAAAAAAACAAAAAACAACGACTTACGAACTTACATATAGCGATTCTTATTTACCTCTATTTATATCTCCTACTAATCTCTCATTGTTATTTATTATTTACCTATTTATTTATTTATTTATTTATTAACTTAGCGCTGGAAAAGATATTCAATAAACAAAGTAATGTACCGCGAAAGTCAAATAAACATTGAGTTGATGGGCCGCGAAATCCGAATGGGAAGCGGCCCTTAAACTGCAATTTCAATCAAAAAAGACTGCGCACCAGTCGACCACCGACCCATCGAGGACGCACATCGAAGACCCGAGATATCTTTGCGCAAATATGTCCTTAATCCACGGAGAGTCCTGCCCCTCCACCAACGGTGAATTAGACTTGTGGATCGTCCCGTCCACGCAGACCAGTGTCGAACAGGTATTATGGGTGGAGCATCGCCCGCTCTCCAGCATCAATGCAACAGGTTCCACCGAGTTCACCATCGCCAACGCTGATACAACGTACCTGGATTTAGCCCATACATTACAAGCGTCTAGTCCGTCATTCATAATCCAGCCGTCGTCCATTAGAGAATATCCGCGTCCATAATCCAAAGACCTATTTCATATTCCATATAACAGTATTAGCACCAAATTCAAAAAGACAATCATAGTATACATAAACATAAGCTTGTTTCCTGCAAGAGAGAAGCGGTCAACAGTTTTTAATGATACCTGTCATACCTGTATGTGAAAGCCAAGAGCTCCAATGGGAATGGCTCTAGAACATCGATCGTGTAACAGTGGGCCCGACGAATCCCTGGCTGCACTCTATGATTCAACAGGTGGATATCTTTCTTAGCGATAAATTCATCAGTGACTCGACCAACACGTACCCCTGTCGGGCCTACAACGAAACGCTGTTGTCATATTGGCGAGAAGCTACAAAATCTCAATTGGCCGCCCCATTATTCTACCAGGACATCGCAGAGTAAATGGGCACGAAGAATGCTAATACGGGATGGAACAAACGGAAGGGTTTCACCACGAACGGCAGCTCGGTCGATCTCATCGGTCGATTGCACGCAGACTTCTTCATGCAAGACCGGTACCTCTTGAACGAGACCCTCAGCAGCGCTGGAAGATGACCCAGGGACACACACTATCTTTCAAGGATGTTCTTCCCGCTAGACCGTGTGTATCCTGCCGCATACTTCCTCAACACGCACCTGATGGATCGTTCCGGTCAACAATGGGTGGTCGTGTATTTCATAGAACAGCAGGGAGAATACTGTGACCCGTATGGCTTGTCTCCCCTTCATTCCGACTTGATGGCCTTCATGGACGAAGGCACGGATTCGTGGTGTTGGAACAGTCAAACTTTGCAAGGCTTGAGCAGTAGCGTGTGCGGCCAGTACTGCCTGTTTTATCTCTACCATCGTTGCCGTGGACGGACTTTAACCACTATCGTACAGATGTTTGACGAATACCCCCAGGCCGAAGATCGAGATGCACTGGTGCACAACTGGGCCGCATATCATTTCAATGTACAAGTCCCATTCTGGGTTTAAGTTCTAACCATTTTAATGCACAATCCCCGTTCTGGGCTTCAGTTCTCACGTGGCTGTTCTCACGTTGTTGTTTTCCATTGTTTTTCTTGAATAAAAACAAATGAGACCTGACCCAAATCCCTGTGTTGTATGTTTTCTATACAAGAGGGTTGCGAGCATAAACAAGTTACTATAAATGCCCCATGCTTGAACATAAATGTGGAATTCTAATTTTAACCAAGCAGGTACAGGCCAGTCAATCAGCCGTGTGAGAAAGTAGCCAACCAGTGGCCTGGGATGGGGTCAAATGTAACCAATCAATACCTCAGAAAACAAACCAATGCAAGAGCACTGCAGTGAAATACAGAGCCAATAAAATCTTCTCACAGACCAGATACATATTTTGTTGCAGGTTAAGAGCGTGCATTCCCCCCGTACATTAGCTCTTTGGATTATGGACGCGAAAATTCTGTAATGGACGACGGCTGAATATTGAATGACGCATTGGACGATAGTATTTTATTCCAGCACGAACTTTTGACGAGGAAGGAACATGACAATTTATAGCTACAAGAGCAACAAGTGGAGTGAAAAAAAGATGTGCGGTTAAAGACCAGGAAAACGACGAGAATATTCAAGGTGTGTCTCCGACCACCGATGCGATGCCCAGATGTCATGTTGAAAGAAAGCCGAGGTGAGGCAACACGGATGATGGGCATGTATAACCCAGAAAGAGTAAGGACCGTCTTCCTGGACTGGGGAGAGAAAAGACCACCACCCTCCTGAGTACCAGTACTGCTCGACATCAACGGGGCAGTACGTCAGTCCATGTCTCCAATGGATTCTCTCTACAAATTGAGAAAAAACACTACAATCATCCAAATAAATTTTTATGCCAAACAATCTTTGCGAAAGAAAAGTTCTTATCAAGCACATTACGCAGCACCTTCCCTCCACCCCACTGCACTTGGCGGAAGCCTTGATCCAGGCGACTCATTTGGAACAATTGCCATGTCTCCTGGGCCCTCTGGTTCTCGGTATAGGACATGTGGAGAAAAAGAGGGTTTCCCACATGCCTTTTATGCTGGCCATATAGTTGTCGATATTGTCGGGGACCATGTTTCATGACGTGCATTCCGTAAGAAGTCAATTAACATTGAAGTAACTGAAGGACATATAAAATGGCAGTGGCAACTAACTCTTCTTGCTGCATTTTTCCCGAACATGTCAATTATGTTTTAAGTAAGTGAAGGACATATAAAGTGATATACAAGGGCGGATACCTTTCGCTGTATTCTCCCAAAACAGCAGATGAAGTTCAGCTCAGGGGCAGATAACACTTTCTGTGTTGTCACGTTACCGAGGGTGACATTTGCCGGAACAATAGGGTGCAGTCCACAGTAGACCCCTCGTTGCTGGAAATAGACCCTTGGTATAGCCCTTCCGTCTTTCCGAGTTGCCAAACCATGCAGAAAACCCATATAAAAGTACATATTTCCTTCATGGGAATGCTCATACCATTAATTTAACATATAAGCCAGTTATGCAAATTTAACCCGAGATAAATTTTCTTCCCTCGGAACGTACTTCAAATTTCCTGGAAAATCTATTAAAATGACCCAAAAGACGCCATATTTCGTTCACTTCCTGGAGAAATCTTGACAATCGATTTCCACAAGATTTCTCCCCAGTGTTCCCCATCTGGAGGCAAGATAAAAAAGCTATTCATAATATGGGGTCGACCACGCCGATTTTTGTCACATACCCCATATGCAACATAATCCTATTTTTAAACACCTGAAAACGTACGAAACTGAGGCTGACGAAGGTTGGCTTCGCGACCCGATCCGCCATATAGCTCAATCGAGCCACCCTCCGCATATGTCATTTTGAAGGAATGGTAGTACCTTGAAGCTTGGTACTATAAATACTGGTTATCAAAAAGGGAAGGATAATTATCATGTGGTCAGACCCGGGCGCTCTGATGTATAAATAATCCGAAACTATGGACTACTTCCAATAGTGAACTTAGACTCCGTGACGTCACAAATGATGAGGCCATGATAGCTCTATGCTAAAAAAAAACCAACAACAAGTTCAGCGATGTATTACAAAGCCAGACCAGTGCCAGTGGGACCAACAAAGGATTCCGCCTTCACCTTCACAAGCGTAAAGTTCTCCCAGATGGTGTGACCATGATGTACCTGGATATTTAGAGTTATGGGTAACCTATAAATGCTGAAGTAAAGATGAACTTACACCGCAGATATTCCACTGGGCTTCTGTAGTTGATGTTTTACTAAGGGTTAATAGCAGTTGTATATAGGTTATGTTCTCTGTTATGAAAAATAAAACCTGGTGTTTCCTACAACAGTGATTTGGTTATATTGTATACCGTAGTCAACGTGTTCATGGAAATGCCCGTTTCGAAAGGCCACGTAGATGCCTACTGACATTTTTAAATTTGCATATGACCTTTGTACCGTTGCTTAAGGAGCCTCTTGACCCCATTGAATGAGGATTTAAACTCACATTGACCTTTGGCCTTTGTGGCGTCACTAACCTCACTGCTGACCTTCGTATGAATCGTCAGGTGCCGAATGGGCACGTAGACGCCTCTTGGCCCTTTGATGGATTTCGAGGTCCATTGACCTTTGACCATATTGCATACCCTTTGTGACGTCGTTTCCGGTTCCCGTCACTTAACCGGAAGTGATCTTGAGGGTGCAGTCCACACTTGCCACGGTTTCGAACACAATGGTCATAATAAGGAAGGTCGCCCGTTTTTGGCAGCATGATAATTCTTCTTCCCTTTTAACTAACTGATATGTATAACACCATCATGTTGGGCGTATCCATTCCTCCAAACGGGCATATAACATTTGCTGACTGACGGGCCTACGCGTCACTACAGAGTTAATCTTCCCGGGAAGTGAATATTTGGCAGGTCAAAATCCGCCTTTTTCTTGGCGCGAAATTGGTGATACCTCTATGACGATAAATTTTACAAAAAACGTGTTGGTCGACTCCCTGTTTTTTTCACCTTTTTAAAATGCCCGTTGGACGGGGAACACGTTCACATGCATAAAAAGAAAATCATTTCTCTGGGTTTTCTCTGGGTGGTTGGTCGAAATTGACACATTTTCATACATTTTATGGAGTTTTCCAGAAAAGTTGAAGGGTTAAGGGTAATTGCGCGTCTTTCCTTTTCAATTTTTATAGCTCACTTGTCTCCTAAAATAATGGCACGAGTATGCCCATTCAGAAAATATATACTTTTACAGGGTTTTCGCTGAAGATTCTGCAAATACTTATGGCCGAAGAACCGAAACCATGCCTGTTTTGAGCCGCACATAATTTTGGTGTGGGCTGCACTCGGACCCCTGTGCATCAGGGCAATGATCAATGGATCTCGAAATGCCCTTTCTATACTACTGGGAACGCCTGCTTCATTTTCATAGTTATTATATAGGTCTAAATATGATTTGTCGTTAGGGTTATCTGCAGTTTCCTTGACATCCAGTGAAGGTGGATATATATCCTTCACTGCGTCATATATATAGCGAGTATCCACTCCGAGAACAACAGGAACTTGATAATGTGATGTCTGGCACTGTAATATCACTTGTCTTTATTGCACCATGTAAGCGTCCTGTCTGTGTCTTGTGCGCTGTCTTCAGTGTTTTATAGGGTGGATGGAGGGTGTCTGGTTCCATGCTGCTTCAAAGATTTCTTTGAAACAGCAGGAACACAACTAGACTGGGTGGTGCTTAGTTGGTTCGTCGTGATATAGCTGAAATATTGTTGAAAGCGACGTTAAATTCTATTCACTCACTCACTCTCTCCACTCCGAGAAGATCGCCTACATAGCCTATAGCGTTTGGTGAATGGGAAGGGACGGGCTTTGAAATGATAGATTTTTGAAAGCGTACTTGTATAGACGTATTTATAAGAGAACAGATATAGGTCCGCAAAAAGGGTGCACAATTAGTACCCACTGGAATACCTACTTGCTTAAATTTCACATAGATATACTATTGATGAGAAATTCAAGGAACTCCCAAGAATGAAGAACTCCCTTGTATGTACACTCTCAGAAATATTCAGGAAATAATCCTGAATGGGTCAGGCTGCACATCCACAACTCAATTTCAGGGATTTTACCTGAAATCCAGGGATAATTACACGAATTTCAGAAAAAAGATCCATGAATGAGAGGGTTTCCCTGAAATTCGGGCAAATTTATCACCCCGATTAGTAAGTTCTCGACCCTATGTTTATCACCCCGATTAGTAAGTTCTCTACCCTATTTAGGTACGTAAAATCCACTAAAATTCAGGTAATTTAGCTTTAATTCATGTATGATATTTGAATTTCAGAATATTATCCCTAGATTTCAGATAAAATCCCTGAAATTGAGTTGTGGATGTGCCGCCCGATCTATTCAGAATTATTCCCTGAATATTTCTGAGAGTGTAGTAGAGCTAAAGACTACTTTATGGCTTCTGATATTGATATATCGGCGATCAGTTTTCTTGCACACCGATACTATTAATGAACTAAGACGGTCAATAAAATCCCGATGAGTGTTTGTAGTCGAGATATCCTATGTGGATATATGTCTGTACGGTATGTGTCTTTACGCGTCAAGTTCTTCCGTGAGAAATTTTTCAATATCCACTATCCACATACATACACCAGAGTTTTCAGAAACAGTGGGCCAGTACCTTTCCCAAAATCCTTTATATCTCCTGAAGGGCCCAACTCATCAAAAAAATCGGGGGGTTGTGGCTTTATATTTCTTTTTACATTATTATTTTTTTATATAATTTAACATTTTGTATTTTTAATAAAACCCTGTAACCTTCGCCATTTGGTTCATTGTATATGGGTGAGTCCATGTAAAATAATGGCACAAAATACTCTAATAAATGTCCAGTGATGTGTCCGGGGCTTAACAAAAAAAGTATATAAAAAATGTCTGAGCCACCTTTCACATTATCTCACCGTTGTTGTTTTTGTGTTGTTTTCCCCCCCTTGAAACACGACTCTCAAAGTGAAACACATGTCACTCGATCTCTATCACTCAGAATACAAATTAGGCCTATGCATGCATCATTACCCAGTGACACGGTTCATGCGAAATTTGTTTTCTAAGTCAGTAAATTAATCAATCAACACCACACTAAATCATGCAACATCTCAGCTGATGTCCGAGTTTAACCCATATCGTAATGCATGAGGTGTTCCGATTGTTGTGAGGCAACAGTCAATTTTCATACAAAGCTACGACATAATGGGAGACAACCCTGCTCGAAGGTTGAGCGCCAGTATCTCAGTGTTTAGTTGTCTCCCTTTGATAGAAGTTCAAAAGAGCGGGAAATTTCGCGTGCCTGATTGGTGGATAAATTGTTATGACTTTTGTCACCAAGGAAGAGGAAGATGCTCTGACTTCAGTCGTCTGCTCTCGTCTTTGCGTCTCAACATTTCAAATCAGGCGAAGAACAACCGCAAAATTTTGTAAGTATAGAACTGTCGATATACACTCTACACTCGAGTTAGTAGTTCAACAAGCTGAACCTCATGACCTACTGACATTTAATTTTGTGATATTGATTATGTAATCAAAATATCACAAAATTAAATGTCAGAAGGGTTCAGCTTGTTGAACAAAATTAAATGTCAGTAGGGTTCAGCTTGTTGAACTACACTGTCACTCGAGTGAGCGGACAAGGATGTCTTGAAGCAGCGAAAACTCTTGAACTCGAAAGGGGGCGCATGGAACAGTTTTTTTCAAGGCTTGCCAAGTTTGCAGGAACGAACGAAGCCATGTGAAATAGTAACTAATATATCTCCGTCTGAATTTTCTAGTCGACAGCTTCCACTTTATACGCGCCATGTTCAATTGCAAACGGCCCAGCAAACATACATGTATACCTAGTTCAACAAGCTGAACCCTGCTGACATTTAATTTTGTGATATTGACAACGCAGGGTTATGGGCTCATACTAAAGGACGGCGGAAAGGAAGGCCGAAATTTATACCGATTTCATATATTTGCAGGTATTATCCGACATTCATGTGACCATACGACGTTGTGGGTACCTGCAAATATATGAAATCGGTATAAATTTACACAAGTAATACATCTAGGCACAAATTATCCCCCGCCAAGCCTTGTAACATATGTTTTTATCCACCGACGTCCTTTCAGACGGCGGCCTTCCTTTCCGCCGTCCTTTAGTATGAGCCAGGGTTCAGCCGTTGAACCGAAATTTCCTATCGCAAAATTTTCGGCCTCCCGACCTAGGTAACAGCGGGTGGATTTGGGCTCACAAAAATCGATAATACCTACCGCTTTGCACTCGCTTGGATAGAATACATATTTGCCTACTTCCCTGACCATTTATTTTATCCGTCCAGCTTCTTTAATTTCCATCAACGGCGAAAGAAAAAAAAATCATCGCGGCTGATCTTCCAAAAACGAAATCGGCCGCCATTTTATCACGTGACCCTGAATCTCGCGTGATGTTATTCTAAATTCAGGATTACACGAGTCGGAAGAACTGAATCCGCTCAGTCGATCCAGTCGCTTTGGGAGATGAAAAATCCCGTGAATCACCTTTTCCAGTATGTGCCTTCTATTATGCTTGATACCTATAGTTACAATTTTACATTTAAAAGCAGATAATTTGACAGCCTTATGAATGAGCCGTTTCCGACCTTCCCGTCTACAGTCCCGAAATTACAATCGAGGTACGATCAGTCTCGTGTCACCATAGTGATATTTTCAAAATGGTGGCATATTTAGTTTGCGATAGGAAATTTCGGTTCAACGGCTGAACCCTGCGTTGTCAATATCACAAAATTAAATGTCAGCAGGGTTCAGCTTGTTGAACTAATGTATACCGTGACGTCACCAACATGGCGCGTAGAGAGTTGAAGTTTTCGACTGGAAAATTCAGACGGCGATATATGCGGCACTATTTCACAATAGTGCGCAAGATTTTAAAGTAGTGCGCAGGATAGAGATTAGATGTACGGCAGTTTCAGAGGTGGGTGATTCGTAATAAAATATCTAAAACCCTCTCTGGAGGTGACTGGGGCCGACCTATAGCCCTCATACTCGTGAGGGCTATATATTATTTAGCTAGGCAGGCCTCAATTTAAGGTGGTAACCTGTTTTCAGGTTGCCTGGAGGTTGCCATATGAAAAATAGTGGTAACCTATTTTCAGGTCCCCATAATTTTGACTAATAATATGACAGTAGGTTAATAATTAGGCCGACTGTTTGAACCTATGTTTCCATGGTTTCAGGTCAGCTGCCGATGAAAAATCAATGAGGGAGGGAGGTCAACACAACACAAATCATAAAATCAACACGAAATAAAAAAAACACGGCAGCAAAAAAAAATTGTTTTTGATTTTGACATTTTTGTTTGAGCTGGGTAGTTGAACCGGATCACCGGTTATTTTATTCCCCGCTACTTGGATTTGCTGGACTAACTGTTCGAATGTTATGTTTTTATTAACTGCCACCCCCCTCCAATCCAAATACGTTTCCTTGGGTTTGCTTGAGGCAATTTTAAGACAGATATATTCCTCCGCCTCCACCCCGATATCCAGCATGGCGCCCGACGAATGCTGAACGAATGTATATGCAAAACCACGACTGAGAACACACCCGGATCAGCAATACCATTTTCATTTATGAAATCCCTAATTTCTTCAGTTTCGATGATTATATTTACTCGCACTAAATATTGAGAGATATTATTGGAAGACAATAAATTGTTTACAGAATCTCTGCCTGACTAATTTGTTTAATTCCCCAAAACATACGCGGTCCTCTTCCACCGCGTCGACGGAATCCGACTTTTATATCATTTCTCGGCACAGTGACCTCACCATTGTGCGAGTCGGGAACCATATACCTCCACAATATTACGTGACTGAACTGGGTTCCCTATATTTACCATGTTTACCATCCTGATGAAGCATGATTTGCGTTACAGTCGACGAAATAAAGATCGACGGTGTTTTATGGAAAATGTGATGCGGAAGACACAAAAGTTTTAGATCTTGGTTAGTAAATTCCCCACAAAATTGCCTGATAACCTTTGTCAAGTTTGAAATATACAGCAAAAATCAAGGCGCATGTTATACCATACACACGTAATATCGGTAAATTCAATGCGGGCGGCTGACCCGAAACACAGGTACCAACACAGCCGGCCTTATGCAATAGGTTGCCATAGGTTACCAGTGTAGATTCCATGGTAACCTGTTGAGAGGTTATCATCATCACTACTTAAAATGAGGCCTGCTAGGTTCAGCTTGTTGAACTAGTTCAGTGAGAGTTGTCTTTGAGGATAAGTTTACACTTATGTCTTTAGTAAGGCATATCATTTGACCGGTTCAGGAAATGACCTCCAGTTTTGGAAACAGTGCCCTCCATGTAGGCCAAATCAATTTTATTCTTCGTTTAACATGCCTTTTTAAACAGGGAAAATTCCCTGTTTCTTGCCATGCTAGGTGAACTGGCTTATGGGTAATTTCAGAGGTGCGATCTATCCAAGCGGTATGGTTTTCATTACAACATCCCTGCGCAAAATGAGAGAATGACTGAAAGTTCCGCGTCACTCCGTTTATTGAATGCGCTATGAAGTAGTTCGACCTAGTTTTGAATAATTTCTCTGAATTAATCTCACGACGAGCCGTTTCTAGGTGCAGATATTGAAGAATATGTCGAATGCGTTTCCTGGACAACACTTCTGCTGATATCTTGAGAGATTTTCTTCGAAAGATTGTGTTTTGTCTGTAAACTGGTCAATATGGCACAGGTCGTAGTCACGGAATATGCCCACGTCATCTTCGGTTCTGATAGCCAATGAAATACACCGAATGTACGAAAAGACGTCATGTTTTAAGATCGGCTGAACCACACTGCCAAAATTATAGTGCAGTCCCGGTGAGAGAGTTTGAAAAGGAGAGACGAGGAGGCAGTTTCGTTTTCATTCCATCAGTCGACTGGAGAGTTTTGACACTGTGCGAGCGTGACATTCGGACAGATCGAGGTGTGTAAAACGTTTTATACCCGTCACTGAAATTCATTACTTGTTTCCCGGCGCACACATGTTAATATTATCAAATAAATGAATGTTGCAAGTTTCCGCGCTACTGCGTGACTGAAAGCATGCACATGGCATGACTGAAAACCGCCGTTTTGTGTGCTAAGTTTGAAAACATTTCTTGCAAGGAAAACTTGATTTTTTTCATCAAGCGAAAGCATCCTTTTTACTGCAATTTTCAAATTGACTGATCTTATCGTCCTGCATCATTTGTCATCCAGCAAAAGTAATGTTCTTGATTCTTACCATATCCGTAATGACAGCTCGTTGAACAGGTCAGGGAAAAGGACTAACTGGGATATATATCCCAATTGGGATAAAATATCGCAATTTGAATATTTTTTTCATACTTCCATATGTTCAAGCTGGCATATTGTGCTAGTAGGGGCCGGCTAGTAGTTCTTCTGTTCGTTTAAAGACATACAACAGTGGTTATTGATGGGAAGTATACTGCAACAACAGCATCAAAAAGTATTGCACGTAAATTGCAATTGCACACATAATAATGTCGACGAGAAAAGGTCAGCAAAATTATACAATCGTATTGTCAGTTTTGTGAAGTAGATTCTATCTTGTTTTTGGTAGTTTTGATGCCGAAATCCGACATTGCCGTTTAGTATGAAAATCGGTGAAAATATCCCAATTAGGATATATTTCAATATCCAAACTTTGATTTAATATCTTAGGTGGGATATATACCCAATCTTAATAAATTAATATCCTATCCATGCTCCCCAACCGTATATGTCGCTATGTAGGATCTTACTGATTTCAATTGAATTTTGTGTTCGCAGCGCCCAGCTCATGAATATTTAATAGTCTTATGACATCACAACCGCATTTTATCTACTTTACTTGAGTCGGGCAGGGGGGATAGGTTCATGGACTCAAGGTTACGTCAAGGACGAGTCCATAATTCTACCCCGCATTATGGAGCCAACCCAATCTGATTAAAACTCAGACTTAATAAACCGCTCCTCTTTCGGACATGTCGCTAAATTAAGATCTGGGACAGTCCCTATCTTAAATCTGTCGTGCATGTCAGGCTTGCGACCAATCACAGTCCAGTCTCAACAGGCGTGGAGATGCCGCAAGACGGTACATCTTCGGAAAATTTATGACCTAGATTCTGCATTGAAGATCAACCATTGAAACGCGGAAAACAACGAATTACATCAATTATACCGTATTTTCGCCTGCATGTTGTCTGATCGTACTGTTCTTGTTTATCTGATGATGCTGAACAATAATGATCTTGTGATCTTTGGGTTGGGTCATAAATTTTCTGAAGATGTACCATTTTGCCGATTATTTTCGATTACATCTAAAATTATGGTGTGTTGGCGTGTCCGCATTAAAGCAGGAGCGACTGCAGATGCTCTCTGTAATGTATGCTACGTAAAAGACACTGTATAGCCGTTCTTTTTACCGGCTACGGGAAATCTTTATGTTGCTGAGTGTACGGACGAGACGCACAAAAATTCCCGCCTGAAGGCTGAAGCTTCAGGCGGGTGACAAAGACGTTCTTTGCTGTCGACTCAGTCCTTGAGCGATCACCGAAGATGATTATTTGCTCCCCGATGCTCTCTTCAATGACAGACCAGGTGAAAAGATCAAGGGATATTTCTTGCACTGCTGGATATATAGGTACGGTTATTTGTTTCATAAAATCAGTTCATAACTGCATCGCAACAAGAACGGAGATTAGGAGATTAGCCGTCACGCTATAATACGAGGCGTCTCATTGGGCGACTATTTGACCCGGAAACTATTTGATTCGGAGTTCATCTGACGGATTTGTTATAGGGATTGTCCCAGATCTTAATTTAGCGACATGTCCGAAAGAGGAGCGGTTTATTAAGTCTGAGTTTTAATCAGATTGGGAGCCAACCTGGCGGGTGGGTGGCAACATCAGAAGATTCCCCCACAGCTTGGCGTGTGCTTCGGCTGAGCCAACCAGAAAGCACTTATCATTACGTTCCCTTCAAAGCACTATGAAAACCTCTCGGGATCGGTCAACACGCGCCTTACTGCAAGCCGGTTAGATCCTAACAGCGACATATCCAAATGGGGAAGCCGTTAGGATTTAATTTTAATTAGATTGGATATATACCCCACTTAGTGCTTTGCTCTGACCTGTTGAAGTTGACAAAATAATTTTCCGTTTGGGCCAGGCAGTGGAGGTAAATTTATATTTTGATGTTAATAATGGTTTTCTGTGTCTGTGATTGAATTTTTTAGTAACGTAAGGGTATTTTTTCTGTGTGCAATTGCTGAATGGATTTTAAAATAATTATTCGATGTACCGGTAGGCATACGTGTAATCTTGAAGAAGACCTATAGGCTACTTATATTATTTTCTGGTTGTCAATTGCCACACAAATAAATTATGAATATTAATCAGATTCAGTGACTTCATTCTTGTACATGTCTACAATAACAATGTCATTGAGCTTTGGCTGCAGGTTGCTGTGTGCATGAATACATAAACCATGAATGAAAGCCGATCTGCTTCCTGGGCAACAATGTTCACTATGATGCGGACACCGACCTCTGCAATATTGTAGGGTTACTACCAACATGTTATCTTGTTTTGTTCAGATAATATACAATTTTTAATCTTCGGTGTTGTGTTCTTTATCGGGGAAAGGTAATTTCATTGGGTTGTCAAACAATTATGATAACAGTTGAACGCCTCAACAAAATTGTTTCCATCGTCCACTGGTACCACATATGCAACTCTCATTTGCCTAGACTTTCTTTACAGTATTGATGAAGTCTCTTCAATAATTAGAGCTAAGCTTCACAAATTCACATCACGTATGCAACGAGAGACACATCAGAAATATATTGAACAGGACCAATTCCTTCCCTGTTTTTTAGCAGCCTTGGATGCTTTCATTACTGTTTTGTCGAACATCAGAATTGCTGTAAAGCATCACGGTAATGAATTTAGTCTCCAGGAGTTACTGTGAAATCCAAACACATACTCCCAAGTGGCTGAGGAACTATAGCCTGCTGGAGTAATCTAAACCGGTTGTGATACCAGTATTGGTACCCAAACTCATGCGCCTGAATACTGTAAAACCAATTTGAATGTCGGCTAAAATCTGAACCAAAACTTCTTCAAATCACTCTTATGGATTATTTCCTGTGTACAGCAGGTGGAAAGTCTAAATTTTCCAACTCGCATCGTGCTTCTCGACTAAATCCATGCGAGGCCATTTTTGCATGTTAACTTTTAAGCCCACTGTGCATCGATGTTGCGCAGAATGTCTGGATTAGTCCCTGGCCTGTTTAACAGTTCCATCTCTCATCGTGTAAAACTTTGCTATGTGCATGGACTGTCAATGAGTGCTATCAACATCCAGAACTCGGGATCGAACGGAAACCGACTTGGGGGCATTTCATTATTTCAACAATCAGAGAGATGTGGAGCCCTGTCACATATACCATCATCATGGAACTCAAATCTTCAAAGCATTGACTGGGCTGGTCTATCTCCAGGGGCAGAAGGTGGTGTAATATATGGCACTTCAGTCGTTCACAATAACATAACATTCTTGATTATTCATAATTTGGTATTTTATTCTTGTCCATGTAGGCCTAGAATTGTGAAGAGGAGAGAAGCTAGCCATGTTTTACAGTCAGGATATCTTACAGAAGAGAGGTGGCAGGTTTGGTCTAGTCTGGTAAGTATACATCTGCACTAGGCATTATAGATCAGTAATTGAAAATCATGGGCGCCAACACAGTCTCATGTGTTTGTGACATTTGCGAGAGCTGTTGAACACTCTCTGTTGTATTGCGAGAGTGAGTACCTATAAATCACTCTCCTGGAGGGAAAGTTCGGCTATAGTGATGGAGAAGGAGAGTGATCACGCTCCTGGGGGTGGCGCATCATGGGGGGGAGTTCTGCCAACATATCAATGACGACAAATGTCGGGTGGGCGGAATGCTTGAAAAAATGTGAAATTTGTCAGTTGGAAACAAGTTTTTCACTATGCATGCAAACTGATTATGAATAAATTTAATCACCAAAGATGATCTAAATGCTTTTGTAGAGATATGATCAGGATGATGAAAGACCAAACTGATTAAAATTAAATCTTACCGATCTTGCTCGTGATCTTACCTCTCGCTGATTGAAGATCTGGGACCATGATCTGGGTTTCTGTGTTGAAAAACATAGCTATCAGCAGATCAAGGTCATGCATCTGGCCCATCTCACTTTGCCGCGAGGGGGCGACACTTAATTGTACGGTATATGTAAATCTCATCGAATATATTTCAACTTCACCAGATTATTATATTATTCTCTAGAAACGATGTTGATATTTGTTTAATCTTAATAGAATTTAGATATAACGATCAGTTCCAGGAGCAGGTTTTTAGCTAGCTATGAGTATCGGTGTCTTTGAGACTCCCTATTTTGAAATGAGACTCCTTAAAATCTGGAAATTTAACATGGAGGAGATAGGAGTGAGACACTCTGCTGTCAAGAAAAAGTGAAAAATGTAGAATTGAGACACTCAGTATTCAAATCCTAGCTAATAGACTGTCCAGGTGACATTTCTCTGTTCATAATATCTCAAGTTCTGCCAGTCTTCCCCACGCAGTTATGGCCTGACCTTGACATTTTGAAACATACATCCCCAAAGTCATGGAGAAGCTCTGTGATTGGCCAATATACATTACTTCGAACACAGAAATGGGTGTGTTGGTCTCAGATCTAATGATAAGCGACAGCTAAAGATGAGAAGGTTATTGTAGATCTGCATGGTTTTAATCAGATTGATTCAATAGTTTCTGTTTCCACGTGTGCCAGGTATTAAACAACTTCAGTAGAATTACTGATGCTGAGGACTGACATTAAGCCCGGTGCACACGAGAGCTATTCAGCTGAGCCGACGGCCTCAATTGCCTGTCAGCTCAGGGGCTAGTTCTCGTGTGCGAGCAGCTTTTGGTGAGTTTTTGGCCTTGTGAGGGCGGGAGAAAAATATCACACTTGTTTGATAATTTCGCCTCGCGAGGCTAAATCCTCAGCGTGTGCGGCGAACGCAAGCCAACAGCTCAGCAGTTTTATTGGACCGGCGAATGAATCGCATCTTATTTTCACGCGATTCATACGCATGTCTCTTCAAAATGGTCTTGAAGAAGACGTTATGCGGAAGCTGAAATTAATTTCGTGAAACGAGAGCTAGCCCCTGAGCTGACAGGCAATTGAGGCTGATATCTGTGTGCGCCGGGCTACGGTTGTATCAATTCACAACTTGTATATTTTGTACTGTAGATGTCATGGAAGTAGAAAGATTGTGACATTTGGACATTAAAAAATTATAATTATCATTCTTTAAAAATTGTGACAATCCTGCCATATCAGGATTTCAAGAGTTTTTCTCTAATTCTTGTTTCTTTTCTATAATAATTTCAGGATTGCTGCCACTGGTTCAATGGCTCTGAATAAACGAGAATACTGCAGTGTTAATGTGAGAAGAACATGGTGAGTTTATTAATGCTCTAATATAAATTGATATCTATTAGTGGGGCGGCATAGCCCCAAATATCGATACAATTGTGCATTTTGTGATAAAAGCACCAAATTTGGTACACAGGTCGATAAATATATTATGAAAGGATTTGGATATCGGGGCATCGCAGATTTGGCCCCTGACAGTTGTGGCAGCCATCTTACATAATGGCCGCCACCAGTTACTATTGTTTTACAGATTTGTTGAACTCTGAAGAACTACAAGATAAAAGTAGCGTCTTATCGTTGCACGGAGGTGTAAACGTGTTGGGATGACAGGTGATTTCTTCCACTGAGGCCGAACAATCACTATAATTAGGTTAACCCTATCTGACCTGGGCGATTTGAGGTGTACCGCAGCCTGGGAGGGGGGGGGGAGGGGCGCAAAGTGCCCCCTTAAATATTTTCGCTATCCCTCAAGCTAGGGGACTGAAACTTACTACACTATATCTTTGGGTCAAGCTCTACTAGGTAATGTAAATAATCCAAGATGGCCACCATGATGACGTACTGGACGTCATCTTTAAAAATAGCATTTTTGGCTGATTATTCGGTCAGATTTTTCGATTTTTTCATTCAAACGTTTTCTTCACAAAAACTGCATGATATATTAGTAAATAATAATTTGATACGAAATAAAATATGTTTGACCCACTTTTCCATGCAGAAAAGAACAAATTTTGAAGAAATTTGATGAAACGACAAGAGAGCCAGGTAGGGTTAATTCATTTAATTATTTCAATAACCACCGGTTATTGTCGTCAAGGAGGTTATGGTGTTATTTCCAAACTAACGGTGGTGGTTGAAGGTAAAAGATGCAGGTAGACTAACTGTAGAGGCATTCACTAACAACAACATCATGTCTAGAAGCTTCAAGCTGGTTGACCCTGCTGGGTCTCCTGCGCCACCAACGTCTGCGCATTCAACGGAGACAAACTGGAACTTGTGCATCATTTGCCAAGAAGACAAAGCAGATATACTGAGGACTCATTCCACGGTACTGCCATCTCCCTCCTCCAGCATCCATCTTCCTCTGGTGAAGGAGTGGATCGAAGCATTGTCATTGTTGGAGGATCTGCAGATGCTAGTTCAAAAATAGTTGACTACTTGCCACACTACTACACTGACGTGCCTCCTGTCACCAGTAGCATCACTAAGTCATCTGTTCCAGGTGCTACTGTTACATCATTGAGCAGAGACAACTTCAAGCATCAGGTGGCGAAAGAGTAGCTCTGGCTAGATCATTCAAGGCGGGTCCTCGAAAAGGAAACTGGGACTGTGGAAAATACGTCTTTGGCTGCATACCACGCAAGTCGCCAGCCGCCAGAAAGTCGAATCATCTGTCCCATTGCCCTGCTTCCTCTCTTCCTTGACAGTGCCCACACAGTGGCAATGATCAGGCACTCAATGGATGTAGTCAAGAATCCGGTTGAGCATCTGAATCCTGGCTAGACACCAGTGGTCACCCTCGGTCAGCCATTATTTGCCTTGGCAAAGCAAATTCAGAGCAGTAGGGAGAAGATAAGTTCGTTATCATGTTTGGTGATCTCCACATTGAGATGGCACCTCTACAGACTCTCGGGGACTGGTTGCAAGGAAGTGGCTGGGTACAAGCACTCGTGCAGGCAGATATTGCTACAGCAGGGACGGCCGACTCCTTATTGCGAGCAGCACATGTTGCTCGTACAAGAAGAGCATACCAAGTTACAGCTGCTGCATTGTATATTCTGCAGCATCGTTCTCATGAACTCTTCCTTATGACAGATGCAATGAATGGAGAAGACTAGCTGGAGTTCGAAGAATGGTGCACCCAAAGAGAACAAACATTCCCTCAGTTTCGGTATTGGGCTCTTGTGATGAAACTGGAACTTTTGGTACTGGTCTACGTACGCTCACTCAAGAGAGGCATCATTCACGATGTATCTCGATGCCTGACGGAACTGGCTGTCTGGTTTCATGCCCTAGACCACACCAATTATGCCAGGTGGGTCCCTGTTCATTCATCTGAGGGATATGGCTGAACTTCCCATAAAACACCCACAGGTAGACAGAGAATTCCAAGCTGGTAACTTCACCGTGCAGAAGACAAAGAGGGTGTTCTCTGGAATCCCTATTGATCAGACGCACGAGCAAAACAATGCCTGCATCAAAGGGAATGGAGGAGCAGTAGGCTTAACGCAAAATCCCAGCGCCTTGCGGCGTTGGATCGTTGCTGAACCAGAGATTGCCAGGGCTATAGAATTCCACGATAACTGCAAGCAAAGGGAAGCAACAGGTGGCTTCTTTGAAGAATGATGTGGGACTCTTCTCATGGCTGTACATTGGTTGCCAAACGAGGCACGGAAATGTTGAAGAGTTCTTTCACCACGATAATCAAGCATGCCCTCCAGCACTCTCTGACGGTGGAAGCCTTCGTCTAGGTACCTAGAGTGACCTCCTTGCCTGTCTGGAAGACCTTTCTCAGGCCAAATCAGAGGCTCCTGCCACAACCAGTGTAGTTCTTGACGGTGCAGCCATCATCCAGATGTTGAAACCTGCTGCTGCCAAAAACTTTGATGAATATGCTCATCAGATCTTCATCCCGTACATGTCTTCAAAATGCATCACGCCTGGACCTGGTTTGGGATAACTATGTGACAGATTCCCTGAAAGGCACAGCGAGAGCAGAACGTGGAAAAGGAGTACGTAGACGTGTAGTGGCTGCTGCACCCATACCATGAAACTGGCAGAACTTCCTCTGCGTCTAGAGTAACAAGACTGAGCTGTTCCGATTCCTGAATGAAGCTCTGCCCAAGTCATTCGACCAGGAGGAAAAGCAGCTGATCATAACTGATGGTGAAGCAGTTCTCAGTAAACCACCACTGCAGGATCAGATTTCACTCTCCCCATGCAACCACGAGGAGGCTGATAGTCGCATGTTATTGCATGCATTCCACGGACAATCGTTACACGCAGGAGATCAGCTTTGGCTAGCATTTGGAACTGGCAAGAGTTTCCGGTATTTGGCAGCCCACGAACTAGCAAATGACCTCGGACCCGAGAAGGCCCGAGCACTCCCAATGTTCTATGCTCTGACGGGGTGTGACACTGTGTCCGGCTTTGCTGGGCATGGTAAGAAGACAGCCTGGGCAACTTGGGAGGTGCTGCCACAGCTCACAGACGCGCTGTTGCAATTGTCGTGTGCGCCAAGGGATATACCAGAGGATGTCATGCATACCATCGAGAGGTTCGTTATCCTGCTCTATGACAGAACCAGCACATGTACTCATGTTGATAAGGCCCGGAAGAAACTCTTCGCCAGCAAAAACAATGTTCAGCAGATCCCACCAACCAGAGCAGCTCTGGAACAGCGCGTGAAAAAGGCAACGTACCAGGGAGGGTATGTGTGGGGGTCAGATACTTGTACCAGCAGCTGTGCTACCTCCACTGACTAGCTGGGGCTGGACCAAGACAGAGGAGGGACTGTACGAGCCACACTGGACGACAGCACCCGAGGCATCCAATACCTGCTACGAGCTTGTATCATGCAAGTGTAAGAATGGCTGTGTGAAGCACTGCAAATGCAAGAAAGCAGCACTTGAATGTACAGCTCTGTGTGTTTGCGAGAGGGAATGTTCACAGAATCGACATCTTAAACTTTTATGAGAACGGTGACTGTGCTCATGCTGACCTATGTATGATCATAAATGACTTACAACTGATGTGAATCGCAATTTTTGGGACTAACAGTGATGATTGACCTGTTAATGAAGATGTGCTCTGTGCTGTGCTGTTGTGCCCAAAAGTACTTCATGATGAAAACGGTGTCAAATTATCATTGTTCTAATGAATGTGTAGCCCCACTTTGATTTGAGAAGTAGCGCTCATATTACACATACAGGTAATGCTCTTTTCTATTTCAAGATATGTAATATAATAATGTCCTGATAATATAATAATGTCCTGTCTGTGCATCCAAATATGGTTACTGTGATGTTGATATTAAAGGTCAGGAGGCTCTCCTCATCCCTGCTACATATGAAGGGCAACATTCATATGGAGTTTCTTGTTTACATTGTCGAGTGAGGGCTATCTATCAACCTTTTCTATATTTGAAATAAAATACAGATATAGGGAAAATCGTATTAGAATTTATATCTTGAAAATAAACGGAAATGGAATCCTCTCACGGCGACTCCACTATAAGAGATACGACTTCCATTTGGACATACCCCCTTGTATATATTAATTTTGCAGATGGACATTCTATTCCGTAGGTTAGCATGATTTGCTAGATCTTGTGCAGAACTCGGCGATCAACATCACAGAGCAGTATGGCATGAGTTAGTTTGGCACGGCTATATTATAATTCTCCCCTTCCTAAAATATGGTGATAACTACAGCATATCGTTACAACACGTTGGCATAGTGTGCAGAATACCTTGTACCATGGTTCGTAAATGGCGTATAATTCCATCTTGACAACAGTATGCACATCATGCAATTCAAACTCGCCAGTATTCAGGCTTTCCATGGTAGAGTAAATGACCAAATAGTGATGCAAAAAACCAACTAAATTCGAAATGATTACCATTATCACTTTATTGCGAGGGGAAAATGGATATTCAAATGCATTCCCCAAAAGTTTACATAGATTGATGATAAGTCTTCTGAAATGGTACAATTTCCAAATTCCAAAACAGGTAGATTGTGAAGGAAAGCTCAATAAAGAGGAAATATTCGAACACCCAGATCCGCTGATCGAAATATGCAAGATTAAATCTGAATGGTAAGGAATCGAATGCCGAGTACACATGCCTTCATGCAGTTGACTTCATGATGTTCCCATTTCTCGATTAGGGTTTAACGTTAAACTGAATGCTCATAAAGCGTTGGAACATACGGATATTCTTATGATTATCGAGACATGGCGATTATGTTTCCAGGTATCACTCATACACATATGGTAAAGCATTCACACCCTGAGTACACATACCTTCTTGTGGTCTGACTGCGTAATGTTCCCATTTCTCGACTAGGCTATTTACCAAACCTAAAAGGAAAACATAGTAGTAAATTCTAAAGACTTTACAATTGGCATACATTTCAGCTGAAAGTTAATCATCGTAGGGCTACAGGTGACATACCACCTTGGATTATTCCATAAACTATTACTCATGCATCCAAAAATATTCCCAATAAAAATGTATCCATCCATGATGTACATGAAATTCTGATAAAACTTGAAGAACCGAATATATAGGTCCTTACCACATTTTTCCAAAGTGTCTCCATAAAGGTAGACTTATTCTGAACCCTGTTCTAGTGCACTTCTTTAATCTATCATTAAATTATGATTTTTGTTCCTAGTCAATGAAACATCCCTAACGTTATCGTCCTAGCTCACTACTGAGTTGTCATAGCAAGGTAATGCGAGGGTAGTAGCGCGGTATATATTATTTTCAATATGGCCAGTCTGGTTTTCTCTGTGTCCACTGTTACTAATACGAAAACTCAACCACTTTGGAATCTGTTATTTGAAGTTATTTGAAGAACAGATTTCAAAGAGTAGTGCTTAATGGAACCGAGTCGGAATCGCTACGTATGCACGATGGTGATTTATGATCAACTCACTCCATTATTCCGAGTATTAAGCAGGACTTAGGTCTCATAACTGACTGGGCCCCTCGGTAGTTAGTTGGTTTTAATGCGTCTAAAACCATCTCGCTTTTGATATCGAGGCGACTCCATCAATCATCTGGTGAATTATTTTCAACAATAATCCGATGTGTGCTTTTTTGAACCATAAACATATCGGGATAACAATGAATAATAGAAGCAGCTGTTTCTGAGAAATAATATTCACAATCATCCGGATTCTAATTGTTATCAAACCAGTCGCCAAACGCATCGTTTTGTCATGAAATACAAATTAGTTGTTGGTATGGCCCCCTGCATTGAATGGACATCTTCCTCCATTTCGCACGTGACAGAAATTCATACAATATACGTCATGTTGTTCAATTCACACCACACCAGTGGCACACTGAGCTCTTACGCAGCTGTTTTTTTTCCGAGCTACTGTTCGGGACTGGAATGACCTGCCCGCCCCTGCGAGAAACTCGGCTAGCCTATGGCAGTTCAAACATCAATAAAATAAAAACCCCAAATCTTTCCATCTTCTGTGGCACAAGGACACAAAACGTACTACTCTGTCGCATCTGAAATGTTTGTAGTAACCTGAAAAGGCATTTGTTCGATACTCATATATCTGACTGCCGATGCTTTGACGAATCTGTCGAGCAGTTCTTCTTCCATTGTCCCATATATACCACTTAAAGACAACGTTTGATACTAAGGAAGCGTCTCCATTAATCGGTTTTGCTTGAATTGAGATTTTTTTTCGTTTTCTCTAAGAATTCATGATAGAAAAATGTCGAGAGAAAAATATGAAAAAAACGAAATCGCTTTAGTCGTCTTTTTTGACCCATCGTCAATCATTGGTTTCATGTTAATCGAGAGAATGTCAAGAAATTTTGATCGAGAAAGCTTCGAGAGACTATCGAAAAACCATCGAGAGGCGAATGAATACAATTATGGCATTCGGGCGTTATCAGAAGCTGCGCCGCTACGTGTGAGGGTGTTATATAAAGTATATGCCCGGGTAAAATTGAGCTGTACCTTCCGCTTTGAAATGTAATACTAACGTAATATGTCGCGATTTCAAAAGAGATTGAATTGGACAACTTTATTTTATTATACTAATTAAATGTAGTCAGGCCATGGTCAGTCCGGTTGAACATCTGACCGACAATCTGATCAATCTTCGGTCTTGCTTAAAATCAAACAGACAATATCATCGGCATTATATTTTATTTTCACACAGGATTCTGTCTATAATATCAAAGATATACATTGGGAATACATTTATGTGGATTTATGTATCATGCGACTATCAGTGGGGCAGAGCACATGCATGGGATGTTTAGCTTTACATAGAACAGGAAAGAATTTTCAACGAGTAGCCTATATGTAGTTAGCTAGTCTACGGGTATAAATCAGCAATATAACATGGTAAGAAGTGAAGTCAAAAGCGATACAACTTTCAATCGCTATTTAAACGGATTTTCAATGGATTCCCGACTGATTCGCGAAATATATTTGGAATGAAAACCGACCATTGAAGCCAAAAAAACTCCGATAATTCGTTTTTTGCGTTAGAAAAATGGTCTCGATTCGCTCTCACCTTTGAAATTCGCGATATCGAGAAAAGATCACAGATTTCTCGACCCAAATACGAACGATTTTTGGAGACGATTCCTAACCTGTTGCACATCTACGACGATCCTTATTCTGTCACTTGTCCCAAATTAGCAGAAAACATTAAAATTCAGATGTACCTGGGAGCTTATTTCATAAAAAACCAACCGGCTCTAACGCAGACCTCAGATGAGTGACAAGTTACACTTCCTTCGTCTAATACTAAGATTCAACAGAACGGTACCATTGGAAACTACTTCTTAAAGCTGAAATTATTTTTTCTAGAATGTCTACAATATCACTCTCTATATACAGCATCCTGCCATATATGTATCGTAATATGTACCTATTCTTGCATTTGCATTTCTTGAGAAAAAAAAACAAGAAAAATCCAGTTGTTTTGTTAATATATCTAGAATATTAGAAAATTATGACACATTCGAAGAAATGAAGAATAATTTTAAGTGCTTCCGAAAGATATCAACGTTAAATAGTCTGATATAATTACGGTAACTCAAAGTAGTTGACGGTGATAATAATGCATTCAACTTTCATATACTTTACAGAATGGACAGTTCAGATTTCTTATAAATATTATAGGAACCAAACGGTTTAAACAACATTTTTCTGTCCAAGGGGTGGGAAATATAACGTTTATAATTTCGAAACGGAGCTAGCAAGATAATCACCTCATAAACAGAAATTTATCCTAGACAAATTCTCTACTGGTTATTCAAAATCAAATATGAACGATAACGAAGACATCACCAAGATATAGTTTGAACGAATTATCTTCAAATATATTTTTCACTGATGTCTACTGAACAACAGAAATTCTTTTATATATACAAATATGTTTTGAAATTTATAGAATTTAAATCTATTTTCTATAAATCTTGTGCTTGAATCTAAGCGCAAGGTTGTTTTTGTGTTTAGAAAGCTGCTATTGCTGTCACTGTTTAACTAAATAATACATCAGGGAATGTGAAAGTTTGCAAATCCGCGGTCGGTGATCAAAGTGCTTCATTGTAGCGTTCTTATATGTACAAGTTATTTTCTACTTCTCTCCTGGTAATCACAGTTTCTTGGATGACAAGATGGTTCTTAGTCATCGCTGAATTTCTTAGTAAAATTGCATTTGTTTTGCTGACGCACTGCAAGGGTGATCAGTGCATCGTATCCTTATTCATATAGGCGTTACGCAAATACAAGTGCAACCATATTTTACAATGATTGCATCAAAATTTTAAACGCGATTCAGTTTTCATATTTTTTATTAGCCGGGATGCACATGAATACATAAAGCAACCCAGAATACACAAACCTATGGTGTGTTCAAATTATGTTCACAGACAAAGCATGACTGAGATAGATTGTACTCTAGAACACGACGTAGAAATATATCTGGTGTCAGAAATGCTTATAGTGGGGCGGCATAGCCCCAAATATCGATACAATTGTGCATTTTGTGATAAAAGCACCAAATTTGGTACACAGGTCGATAAATATATTATGAAAGGATTTGGATATCGGGGCATCGCAGATTTGGCCCCTGACAGTTGTGGCAGCCATCTTACAAAATGGCCGCCACCAGTTACTATTGTTTTACAGATTTATTGAACTCTGAAGAACTACAAGATAAAAGTAGCGGCTTATCGTTGCACGGAGGTGTAAACGTGTTGGGAGGACAGGTGATTTCTTCCACTGAGGCCGAACAATCACTATAATTAGGTTAACCCTATCTGACCTGGGCAATTTGAGGTGTACCGCAGCATGGGAGGGGGGGGCGGAAAGTGCCCCCTTAAATATTTTCGCTATCCCTCAGGCTAGGGGACTGAAACTTACTACACTATATCTTTGGGTCAAGCTCTACTAGATAATGTAAAATAATCCAAGATGGCCGCCATGATGACGTACTGGACGTCATCTTTAAAAATAGCATTTTTGGCCGATTTTTCGGTCAGATTTTTCGATTTTTTCATTCAAGCGTTTTCTTCACAAAAACTGCATGATATATTAAAAAATAATAATTTGATACGAAATAAAATATGTTTGACCCACTTTTCCATGCAGAAAAGAACAAATTTTGAAGAAATTTGATGAAACGACACTTTTCTGGTACCCCACATGCCCGCCATTTTGAATTTACCGATGATACCCTGCTCGGGAGGTCATGAAAATAGGCTAAAAATGACCAAATATGATAAGGTACAAAGTCATGGAGAATCAGCTTTCAAGTGTTTGTCGTTCCGGAGATAAGAGCAAAAAACCAACAAGAGCGGGACGTGGGGGGCAGAGAGCCAGGTAGGGTTAATTCATTTAATTATTTCAATAACCACCGGTTATTGTAGATGTAGATGACCCTTAAAGCTTCATGTACATGCTATGGTGTTGGTGGGGGCGATAACAGTAGTGAGGCTTTGTAGCAGATCAGGTATTACCAGAATGACTACATTGTATCATTGCATTGTCGTCAAGGAGGTTATGGTGTTATTTCCAAACTAACGGTGGTGGTTGAAGGTAAAAGATGCAGGTAGACTAACTGTAGAGGCATTCACTAACAACAACATCATGTCTAGAAGCTTCAAGCTGGTTGACCCTGCTGGGTCTCCTGCGCCACCAACGTCTGCGCATTCAACGGAGACAAACTGGAACTTGTGCATCATTTGCCAAGAAGACAAAGCAGATATACTGAGGACTCATTCCACGGTACTGCCATCTCCCTCCTCCAGCATCCATCTTCCTCTGGTGAAGGAGTGGATCGAAGCATTGTCATTGTTGGAGGATCTGCAGATGCTAGTTCAAAAATAGTTGACTACTTGCCACACTACTACACTGACGTGCCTCCTGTCACCAGTAGCATCACTAAGTCATCTGTTCCAGGTGCTACTGTTACATCATTGAGCAGAGACAACTTCAAGCATCAGGTGGCGAAAGAGTAGCTCTGGCTAGATCATTCAAGGCGGGTCCTCGAAAAGGAAACTGGGACTGTGGAAAATACGTCTTTGGCTGCATACCACGCAAGTCGCCAGCCGCCAGAAAGTCGAATCATCTGTCCCATTGCCCTGCTTCCTCTCTTCCTTGACAGTGCCCACACAGTGGCAATGATCAGGCACTCAATGGATGTAGTCAAGAATCCGGTTGAGCATCTGAATCCTGGCTAGACACCAGTGGTCACCCTCGGTCAGCCATTATTTGCCTTGGCAAAGCAAATTCAGAGCAGTAGGGAGAAGATAAGTTCGTTATCATGTTTGGTGATCTCCACATTGAGATGGCACCTCTACAGACTCTCGGGGACTGGTTGCAAGGAAGTGGCTGGGTACAAGCACTCGTGCAGGCAGATATTGCTACAGCAGGGACGGCCGACTCCTTATTGCGAGCAGCACATGTTGCTCGTACAAGAAGAGCATACCAAGTTACAGCTGCTGCATTGTATATTCTGCAGCATCGTTCTCATGAACTCTTCCTTATGACAGATGCAATGAATGGAGAAGACTAGCTGGAGTTCGAAGAATGGTGCACCCAAAGAGAACAAACATTCCCTCAGTTTCGGTATTGGGCTCTTGTGATGAAACTGGAACTTTTGGTACTGGTCTACGTACGCTCACTCAAGAGAGGCATCATTCACGATGTATCTCGATGCCTGACGGAACTGGCTGTCTGGTTTCATGCCCTAGACCACACCAATTATGCCAGGTGGGTCCCTGTTCATTCATCTGAGGGATATGGCTGAACTTCCCATAAAACACCCACAGGTAGACAGAGAATTCCAAGCTGGTAACTTCACCGTGCAGAAGACAAAGAGGGTGTTCTCTGGAATCCCTATTGATCAGACGCACGAGCAAAACAATGCCTGCATCAAAGGGAATGGAGGAGCAGTAGGCTTAACGCAAAATCCCAGCGCCTTGCGGCGTTGGATCGTTGCTGAACCAGAGATTGCCAGGGCTATAGAATTCCACGATAACTGCAAGCAAAGGGAAGCAACAGGTGGCTTCTTTGAAGAATGATGTGGGACTCTTCTCATGGCTGTACATTGGTTGCCAAACGAGGCACGGAAATGTTGAAGAGTTCTTTCACCACGAAAATCAAGCATGCCCTCCAGCACTCTCTGACGGTGGAAGCCTTCGTCTAGGTACCTAGAGTGACCTCCTTGCCTGTCTGGAAGACCTTTCTCAGGCCAAATCAGAGGCTCCTGCCACAACCAGTGTAGTTCTTGACGGTGCAGCCATCATCCAGATGTTGAAACCTGCTGCTGCCAAAAACTTTGATGAATATGCTCATCAGATCTTCATCCCGTACATGTCTTCAAAATGCATCACGCCTGGACCTGGTTTGGGATAACTATGTGACAGATCCCTGAAAGGCACAGCGAGAGCAGAACGTGGAAAAGGAGTACGTAGACGTGTAGTGGCTGCTGCACCCATACCATGAAACTGGCAGAACTTCCTCTGCGTCTAGAGTAACAAGACTGAGCTGTTCCGATTCCTGAATGAAGCTCTGCTCAAGTCATTCGACCAGGAGGAAAAGCAGCTGATCATAACTGATGGTGAAGCAGTTCTCAGTAAACCACCACTGCAGGATCAGATTTCACTCTCCCCATGCAACCACGAGGAGGCTGATAGTCGCATGTTATTGCATGCATTCCACGGACAATCGTTACACGCAGGAGATCAGCTTTGGCTAGCATTTGGAACTGGCAAGAGTTTCCGGTATTTGGCAGCCCACGAACTAGCAAATGACCTCGGACCCGAGAAGGCCCGAGCACTCCCAATGTTCTATGCTCTGACGGGGTGTGACACTGTGTCCGGCTTTGCTGGGCATGGTAAGAAGACAGCCTGGGCAACTTGGGAGGTGCTGCCACAGCTCACAGACGCGCTGTTGCAATTGTCGTGTGCGCCAAGGGATATACCAGAGGATGTCATGCATACCATCGAGAGGTTCGTTATCCTGCTCTATGACAGAACCAGCACATGTACTCATGTTGATAAGGCCCGGAAGAAACTCTTCGCCAGCAAAAACAATGTTCAGCAGATCCCACCAACCAGAGCAGCTCTGGAACAGCGCGTGAAAAAGGCAACGTACCAGGGAGGGTATGTGTGGGGGTCAGATACTTGTACCAGCAGCTGTGCTACCTCCACTGACTAGCTGGGGCTGGACCAAGACAGAGGAGGGACTGTACGAGCCACACTGGACGACAGTACCCGAGGCATCCAATACCTGCTACGAGCTTGTATCATGCAAGTGTAAGAATGGCTGTGTGAAGCACTGCAAATGCAAGAAAGCAGCACTTGAATGTACAGCTCTGTGTGTTTGCGAGAGGGAATGTTCACAGAATCGACATCTTAAACTTTTATGAGAACGGTGACTGTGCTCATGCTGACCTATGTATGATCATAAATGACTTACAACTGATGTGAATCGCAATTTTTGGGACTAACAGTGATGATTGACCTGTTAATGAAGATGTGCTCTGTGCTGTGCTGTTGTGCCCAAAAGTACTTCATGATGAAAACGGTGTCAAATTATCATTGTTCTAATGAATGTGTAGCCCCACTTTGATTTGAGAAGTAGCGCTCATATTACACATACAGGTAATGCTCTTTTCTATTTCAAGATATGTAATATAATAATGTCCTGATAATATAATAATGTCCTGTCTGTGCATCCAAATATGGTTACTGTGATGTTGATATTAAAGGTCAGGAGGCTCTCCTCATCCCTGCTACATATGAAGGGCAACATTCATATGGAGTTTCTTGTTTACATTGTCGAGTGAGGGCTATCTATCA
>JAVTVY010005002.1:0-41881 GCA_036873755.1 Hanleya hanleyi
AATCTTTGTTGGTATCTTTATAAATACTATATTTCAAATCAATAGCAAATAGCGGTTGTCTGCATGAATGCTGTTCGCTTTTGTAGCGCTCTACACATCTATTTTTAGAAATGAGAAAATCTAAGACTGCGTTCTGATTGGCTCAGGCCTCAAGGCCAATAACGATTGAGAACAGCGGGATGCCACATATCCAGACCTGTCTGGTGCATCTTCACAAGTCCAGGTAAATCGTGAATTCCCGCACATAGACTGCAGTACTCTCTGTTAATTCAAGATATTAACAGACAGTGATAGTGTACTGTTCCAGCTGTCTCCCCTTCAGAGATTGGTCATTCGACTCCGCCATTTCAAACTAAGACGAGCATTTTCATTGGATCACTATTTATAGGAGCCACCCCAATCTTCATACACAACCACGTGACTGTCCCAGTTGACCGATGACATAGCGCGGCATCGTTTTCGATTTCAAAATCTGGCGTATAACTGGGAAAATGTTGTTGTTGCTGCATCAGCCTATCATTGGCCCTCCGTAGAAGGGTCCAATACTATAGGCTATCCCCGCACATGGTTTACTTGGACATTTTTGGTGATTCGAGTGAGTTCTTGAGTCGTTGCCTCAATCTCGAACATTTCATCCCCGAGGTTATTTTGAATTAGCATATCGGTATCCCAAGCCGGCGGTTTTTGCCTTGACTCTCGATGTCGATTTCAGCCTGACATCAAAGTTATGCCAGCGATGTCACATCTCAAACCGTCCAGCTAGTGGATTGGAGTAATGAGCTAGCTGAACCTGTTGAATAATTGGTTTGATTTAGAGGATACCCCTTGATCTTTTTTTTATCCAGAACTATCGTGTGCAACCATGCAACCAAGGCAATGTATAGATACCCTAACAAATCGATCAATACACTGGCTCCCGAGGATGGCCTGGTGGGCCACATGCCTCTCACGCTCCACACCTCTCATACGACACGATTTGCGTTTTCTATTCTACTCGTCGTACCGGAAGTGACATGATAACCCGTCCACATGAGAACTTAACATAGATACGTCAAAGTTAAAATCAAAAAACGAAAAACGGACAAGTCGAGGCAATTTTCAATATTTGATTTTCATTTTTGCGTGAAGCAAAACGAAAAACGAAAATTGAAAATTGACTGTCAAATATCAATTTTCGTTTTTTGTTTTTGTAATCCCAGAATCAAAAATTGAAAATTGACGGTCAAATTTCAATTTTTGATTTTCAGAACACAAAAACAAAAAACGAAAATTGAAAATTGACGGTCAATTTTCAATTTTTGATTTTGAGAAACCAAAAACAAAAAACGAAAATTGAAAATTGACGGTCAAATTTCAATTTTTGATTTTGAGAACACAAAAACAAAAAACGAAAATTGAAAATTGACGGTCAATTTTCAATTTTTGATTTTGAGAACACAAAAACAAAAAACGAAAATTGAATTGTCCAAGGTTACACGGACCAATTGGGTATGTTTGAACAATTCCTGATTATCTCACCTGATTCGCACATTTCTGCCCCTAAATAGGACCCAATTTCCCCTTTAACTACTTTCAAGTTGACGTCACTGTGACATCAATCCGGTCACGTGACATCCGGGTCACAGGTCACATCCAGGTCAAAAGGTCCAAGATAACTCCCGGTCACGTGACGGCCCAGCAGCGGGACGCCTTCACCTTTAATCTACACTATAGGTCCATTCTGGCGCACTGGACAATGTTAGTCCCAATGGGGAACCCACTCATGGACATTTGAGGTATGGGGTGTGACTCCTTGCTTTTTCGGTCTCGAGCTGTAGAACACGATGGGAGGAATGTCGAGGCCATGCGTTGAATTGTTTGGAAAAGTTACTGTGCGCATGCGCACTGGGCAGGCAGGGCGGGGTGAACGTTTTGGGGTCTAGGTGGACCCATATTGGTTCGATTGAGTCATGTGAGGTGTCGTCGTGAAGCATTCGTGGAGGAGCGTCCAACTGGATGGGTGTTGGGTAGAACTGACATCATTCTGTGCATGCGCAGTAGCAAAAGAGCATTGGAATGGATATTTTGAGGTCGAAGTGGTCCGATTGGGCCGTAAAAGATGTCAATGTGTAGCTTTCGTGGGGGTCTATCCGACTGGACTAGTGTGTCGTCCGTTTTCAACATTCTGCAGACAGGGAATTGTGGGAAAAGGGCATTGGATGGGACGTTTTGGGGTCGAGATGAAACATCCATGTTCCGAATGGGTCGTTGGAGATATCAGTGTGAAGCTCTCGTCGGGGAGCGTCCAACTGGATGGATGTGGGGTGGAATATCGTCTATCTGCGCATGCGCAGTATTGGAATGGACGTTTTGAGGTCGAGATGGACCTACGTGGTCCGATTGGCCCGTGAGAGGTCTTGTTTTGAAGTTCTCTTGGGGCTAGTGTCGGATTGAACTGGTGTCTAGTCCGATTGAAATCATTCTGCGTATGCGTAGTCTGACCGTAGTCTGACCCCAGGATGCAGGCATTTTGGGGGTTCGTGGATGTCTGTTGTGTGGGGTGTCAAAGTGAAGCTTTCGTGGTATACACCACGACTTGAGGAATGTCCACTTCATCTTTGACGTTTTTGGTGACGTCATCAGAAGGAGTAGCCACAGTGCGCATTTTATGGGTGCGTGGGGGTGTGTTTGAGGTAGAGATGGACCATCCTTGGTCTGAATGCGTCGTGTGAGGTGTCAAAGTGAAGCCCTCGGTGTGTAGACCACGACTTGAGGGATGTCCACGTCATCTGTGACGTCATTGGTGACGTTATCAGTAGGAATAGTAGCCAAAGTGAGCGTTTTGGGGGGCGAAGAAAGGTGTTTGGGGTAGAGATCTATGGACCATCCGTGGTCCGAATTTGTCGTTTGTGGTGTCATCTTGAGCCCCCGGTGTGTAGACCACGACTTGGGGGATGTCCACGTCATCTGTAACGTCATTGGTGACAGTAGGAGTAGTAACCAAGTTGGCATTTTGCGATGTTAAGGAAGGTATTATGGGTAGAGATGGACCATCCATGGTCCAAATGGACCATGTCGGGTATCATCTTGTAGCTCTCTGCATGTAGACGACGAATGGTATGGTTTTTATTGGTAGTCGCATCGTGCTACTCATGCGCAGTTGGGCAGTAGTAACGAAAGATGTCATTTTGGGCGTTGGCAATGACATGTCTGAGCAATCAAGGGACCCATCTTTGGTCCAAATGGACCGTGGAAGGTGTCAATGTGTAGCTTTTGTGGGGTAGAATCAGATTGATTTTTTTTATTGGAAGTCGCGCCAATCCGAGCATGCGTACTTGGGGTATAGTAAGTAAAGGGGTCATTTTTGAGGTGCGCAGAGGTATATTTGAGAGATTGAGGTTCTATATCTCATCCAAAGATGGAGTGTACGGTCATCTTGGAGCTCTCGTGGTGTAGACCACGACTTGAGGGATGTCCATGTCATCTGTGACGTCATTGGTGTCGTCATCTCCGGCCATCTACGAGAAAGTAATGGTCAATAAGGCTGTATTCGCCCTTTCAAAGCATCAAGAGGCGTCTCCGATGGACCTGTGTGTGGGGTCGCCCTTCACTTCGAGTGATACGAGCTCCGAGCGCCCAACTGCCCCATCCCCGAGCGTCGAGCTCCCAACTGCCCCATCCCCGAGCTCCGAGGTCCAAATACCCAACCGACCCATCCCCGAGCTCCGGGCTTTGAACATCCAACTGTCCCATCCCCGAGCTTTGAGTTCTTGCATATAAACACGACATACATCTGTGAAAGCTCGGTATACGCCGGGTGTCCGTGGAGGCGGGAGTCATCGTTTACGCATGTCACTTGTGTTCGAAGTCATTAACCACGCCATTTAATCTACGTAGACATGTGTTTTCCATACATAATAATCGTATAGAGCGAAGCCCTCTCACCGAACGGAGTCCAGATAACGCACAAATTCAACGAGAGTATTAGAGCATCCCTATACGATGGCGGTGAGCGGCTCTACGGGATGTGGAAAGCCATCATGGGTGATGAAATTCTTAGAAGAAGGACCCCTCAGCTCCGACACGCGTTGTATGGTGCTACATCTAATGGCAGCCTCCCTACGAAACTACAAGGTTTGCCTACACGGCACCATCTTCCTAATTTCACCATGAGCACTACAGAATCTACGTTGCCTGATGTAAACTTTGTTCCCGACAACGAGGATATTTTAGCCGAAGCGTTACGTCGAACCATCGTTCAAGTCGATGCTATTATTGATACAGCCCAAGGTGGGACCAACGAGGCCTCTCAGTACCAACGCATGCGTTTTCGTCTTATCACGCTCATAGATGACATCCTATGGGTGACCCCGGTATGTCTTCTGTTGCATAAGAGATAGATAGTACCCGAAGACGATACCAACACAACTACCCGTGCCCAGAATCTGCTGACCCTGCACGAGGCATTTCAAACCTTCATGTAGACGCAGCTGGAGACGGAAAATTATCTTCTTTAACCGCCAACATAATGATGTCCGTCCATAGATGATCGACAATGCATAAGGCGTTGGGATAGGGAGTTAAAGTGTTGAGACGGGCGTTAAGGCGTAACGACGGTGGGATATCTTCTGAGCAATTTCACCAGGGCGTTGAAGCGTTAAGCTGGACGTTGGCGGGCGTTACTGTACAAGCCCCGTTCTGAGCGGAAGTTCTAACCATTTCAACGTACAAGCCTCGTTCTGGGCTTCTGTTTTACGTGGTTGTTCTCACGTTGTTGTTGTTTTTCACTGTTGTTCTTGAGCAAAAAAACTATAGAGGTCTCACTCAAAATCCCGTCTTGTGTGTTTTCTGTACAATAGGTTACGAGCATAAACAAGTGGCCATCAGTGCCCACGTCAGTTCCACGCCATACTCATCCAATCGGAGCCACGAGTGCTACGCATTGACACCTCCCACAGCCCATTTGGACCACTATGGGTCCATCTCGGCCCCAATGACTATTAATACGAGGGTGAACAAGCATGTGCGATATGTATCGCACGTCATTCTCTGTGAATCGGTTTTGTCTACGTACACCACACACCACCACCACTTCCACCACTACCAAACACACTCACCATCACAAACACACATCACAGCACCAACACCACCACACACAGGTAATTTTACCATGTAGCCAGTTCGAACAAGGCCCTCATCTACACCAAAACTTCCATTTTCATATTCTTTGTCTACTGCGCATGCGCAGTTCCACGCCATACTCATCCAGTCGGACGCTCCCCTACGAGTGCTTCACGATGACCCCCACCCAGACCATTTGGACCACGGATATGGTCCATCTCTTCCTCAAAAACCTTCCTTCACATCCCAATATGCCAACTTTGGCTACTACTCCTACTGATGACGTCACCAATGACGTCACAAATGACGTGGACATCCCTCAAGTCGTAGTCTACACACTGGCGGCTACAAGATGACACTCCACATGACGCATTCGGACCAAGGATGGTCCAACTCTACCCCAAACACCTTCCTTCACACCCCCAAAACGCCCACTGTGACTACTACTCCTACTGACAACGTCACCAATGACGTCACAGATGAAGGGACATTCCGCAAGTCGTGGTCTACACGCCGATGGCTTCACTTTGACACATCACACGACGCATTCGGATAAAGGATGGTCCATCACTACCTCAAACACACCCCAAGCACCCCCAAAATGCCCACTTTGGCTACTACTCCTACGGTTTCCAGAATCCAGAGGTTCCCTCGGTAAACATGACTTCCGATGTTTTCTGTCATTGAAATATGCGTTTCATGTTCTCTATTCTGATAAATATGTAACCATTTCTTACTTTCAATGCACGCAAGATCATCTGATAATTGTACCGAAATCTTCCGCATCAAGATACACCGACTACTTCGTCATTAAAATGACACATCACACGACGCATTCGGATCAAGAATGGTCCATCATTACCTCAAACACACCCCCAGGCACCCCAAATGCCCACTTTGGCTACTACTCCTACTGATGACGTCACCAATGACGTTACAGATGGCGTGGACATCTCCCAAGTTGTGGTCTATACCACGAAAGCTTCACTTTGACACCTCACATGACGCATTCGGACGACGAATGGTCCTTCAATCGCTCAAACACACCCCCACGCACTCCAAAACACCCGCTTTCGCTATCACTCGTACTGATGACGTCACCAATGACGCCACAGATGACTTGGACATCCCTCAAGTCGCGGTCTACACCACGAGAGCTTCAAGATGACACCCACACCGTCCATTTGGACCAAGGTTGGTCGCTCAATCACTCGACAGACCCCCAAGAACCCCCAAAATGCTTGTTTTCTATACTAAATCCAGACTGCGCCTGCACAGAATGATGAAACCGGACTAGACACCAGTCCAATCCAACGCTACCCCAAGAGAACTTCAAAATAAGGCTTTCCACGGGTCAATCGGACCACTATGGGTTCATCTCGACCTCAAAACGTCCATTCCAATGCTCTTTTTCTTGTGCGCATGGGCAGACAGACGATATTGACACCCCACACCCATCCAATTGCGCGCTCCCCCAAGAGAGATTCACATCGATACCTCCCACGACCCATTCGGACAACGGTTGGTTCACCTCGACCCCGGAACGTCCATTCCAATGCCCCTTTCCCACCATTCCCTGTCTGTGCATGCGCGGAATGCTGTAAACGGACGACACACTAGCCCAGTCGGATGAATGACGGACTAGACGCTTGTAACTGTATTGGTCCACCTAGACTCCAAAACGTCCACTCCGATCTTCCTGCCCATTGCACATGCGAACAGTAACTTTTCCCAAAAAAAATATTCAACGCATGGCCACGAGACACCTTCCATCGTGTTCTACAGCTCGAGACAGAAAAAACAAGGGGCCACACCCCATACCGCATATGTCCATGAGTGGGTTCATTGGGACTAACATTGTCCAGTGCGCCGGAATGGAACTATGGGGTGGAAGGACGTGTCCCACTGCTGGGCCGTCACGTGACCGAAAGTGCCCTTTGATCTTTTGAACTGGATGTGACCTGTGACCCGGATGTCACGTGACCGGATGTGACGTCATAGTGACGTCAATTTGATAAATAGTAAAAGGGGGAAATTGTGTTCTACTTAGGGGCAGAAATGTGCGAATCAGGGGAGATAACCAGGAATTGTTCAAACAGAGTTATCGCCCCTAAATGCTAAACAATTTAGCCTTGATATACTACTCTCCGGACTATAAGCTTATCACATAAGAACCGGCTATCGATGTTACTCCCTGTTACTCGATGTCTATATTTCCTCTGGGGATAATGTCCCCTCACTCGACACGGTCTCGGATAATGTAGGACATTAGTATCTCGTGACGCACCGCTAGGAATCCATATTGGCATCCATGTTGAAAGCACAGTGTCACGCCGAAACTCCGAACAGCGCATGTCAGCTGTATGACTTCCGTTACCATGGAGATCAGCTCGAGAACAAAAACCAGGAGAAACACCTCAAATTAGAAGAGATCCTCCGCGAGTAGAATCAAGCGAATATCCAATTCATTTGAATATATATTTCATCTCCTGATGAGGGAGAAATACAGCGAGAATTATGTGAGCGAAAACACATCCTATAGCATGTGATGTGCCTCACGTGCGGCGGATCACGGTTCACAGCTGAGAGCTGTAAAATCCTTACACCATTAATGCTCGAGGTATTATGACTTCGACGGAATAGGCCGAGCAGTCGCGATTGAATGTTCCCTGGCAGTACCGGAATACAAAGTCACTGTCCAATGCATTCGCGACTGATCGGCCTATTCCGTCGAAGTCGCATATTAATGGTGTAAGAATTTTACAGCTGTCAGCCGTAAACCGTGACCGCCGGACGTGTGGCACAGCACAGGCTATAGGATACATGTCCGCTCACTTTGTCCGCGTTGTATTTCTCCCTTATCAGGATATATACTATATATACAAATGATATTCCCTCGATTCTGCCCCCGAAAGTTGTGTTGTTTGTCCTGGTTTTCCACTTCAAGCTGAACGCCATGGATACGGAAATCATACAGCTGACATACGCTGTCTGGAGTTACGGGGAGATACTGGGCTTTCAACATGGATGTCAATATGGATTCCTACTAGTGCGGTTCGAGATACTATATCATACACTAGAGTACGAGACCTTGCCAGGTGTGTCCAGTGGACCAAACAATTGCGGGAGGTACGAAAAGAAATGACTTGAAATCTGACATTGTATAGGAACTTTTCAAATCTAGAAACTCTGTAATATCTGACACAGTATTAGCCACAACTGTTCCTATCAATAACCTTCGGATGATAGTCACACCTGGCGTTCATTCATCTCCGTGTGCTATAACCCGTACCGTATAAAAGTTCATTTTGATGCTCCTTACCTGTTATTTTCGGGAAGCTATTCCTTCTTGTCCACGCTTGTCGCTTTTATTAAAGTTTCCGGCGGTGGTGATCAGCTGTGCAAGAGCCGTTTTCACATCGACCCTGACTTTCCCCATGTCACGGTAGACGCCATATTGCGTGTATTTGGGCCACTACGCATGCGCAGTTATACAAAATGGCGTCTACCGTAACATGGGGAAAGTCAGGGTCGCTGTGAAAACGGCTCTTGCACAGCTGATCACCACCGCCGGAAACTTTAATAAAAGCGACAAGCGTGGACAAGAAGGAATTAGCTTCCCGAAAATAACAGGTAAGGAGCATCAAAATGAACTTTTATACGGTACGGGTTATAGCACACGGAGATGAATGAACGCCAGGTGTGACTATCATCCGAAGGTTATTGATAGGAACAGTTGTGGCTAACACAGTATATGCTTTTGTTTTATGCACCAGTATCCAGAGGTGCCCTTGGTAAACATGACTTCCGATGTTTTCTGTCAATGAAATATGCGTTTCATGTTCTCTATTCTGATAAATATGTAACCATTTTTTTACTTTCAAGGCACACAAGATCATCTGCTAATTGTACCGAAATCTTCCGCATCAAGATAAACCGACTCCTCCGTCATTAAAATGAAAAATATATTCCACAACGAGCAAAAGGTGTCGAAAGACCGGCGTACAAGTAGTTGTATGTCAACTTTTGTTTTTGTACAAAGTAGCTGAGTAGTATAGAAAGCGTAAATTCTGTCGCAAAATGGGGTCACATCCAGATCACTTCCAGTGACGTCACTTCCGGTGACGTGACGGCCCAACAAGAGTTATCTGCCGCTACATAAGACCTCAGTGACTTCCAGTGTTAATCTCCGGGGAATGCCTGTATGGGATAGGGGTGGTCATTTTTTTCTTGTACATTAAAATGCGATGTAGAACACGATGAGAGGGGTCTCGAGACCATAGGTTGATTTTCGCTTTGAGCGTTTTGAGAGACACTGTGTGCAGAGACGCTTTGTCCATAGCACTGTGTTCATGGTCGGGCGTGAAATGAAGGGTGACTGCGGTGGTTTACGGGATAATCCTGTTGTATTTGATGATTTGAGACCGGTAATGCTTGGTTTTACGGTCGCAAATTGAGTTTTACCGGCGACGCGTCAGCGACGTCACTCCGCAGACCCTCGAAACATTTACCCTGACAAATAGAGCGATGGCCTGCAAAACAGGGGTTTTCCCAGCAAATCCTCCGTACAATGTGCCGGTGTACAGCGATGACGACATCGGGGACCACCAAGACTCAACATTTTTTATTCTGTGGTGTGAATGCATTTGATACATACACCCAAACGTTAGTATTATATAATAGCATGGTACAATCTCTCACCAAAGACCCGTATGCTAGGGCGTTAAGGCGTCAACATAAGGCGTTACGGTAGGTCGCTAAGGCGTTCAGATAGGCCTTAATGTGTCCAGATAGACGTTAAGGCGTTAACATAAGCAATAAGGTTACTGTATCGGGTCGAAGCTTGAAAATCTCGAATTTTGTTTTTTGTCTTATACCAGAGTACACAGTCAAACCTTCAAGTTGGGGGAATAAAAAATTATGAAAATTAGTGCATTGTAGTGAAAAAACATGACCTCCTAAAACTCAAGTCATTCGTGGTGCAATAGATAAGGCTCAGTCAGGCGAACTTCGCGCCCCAGGGGACATAGCGGGGTATAAGGATTACTCACGCTCAAGGTAAAGACTGTGTATTGAGGTCCACGGCCAAAGAAGCGTAACTAATTGGCTCACCTAGCATAGCATCCTCGAATAGCCATGGAACGGTGAATATTTGAAAATTGTAGTACAATGTATGTTACCGAATGTGTAAATGCAGTTTGAATAGGACGTTTACGGCACAACAATGTAGGCCTATAACTTACTTTGCCCGTTAAATAATTATAATAAAGCCGGAACACCGTACAATATTGTTTGACATCTGCCCAAGCGGTCACAACATTGTCTCAGAGGGGGTTCTTATCCAGCTGCGAACAGGGGATTCGCGTGGCACAAGCGGTCGAACACAGCGCTGATTAGTTTTTGGCTGTTTTCTCCGTTTAGTTTTTTACCAAAAAGTTGTTTTTCCCGTTCTAATTTGTCTCTTGTTATTTGATGTACAATGAACTTTAAACACAATATTCCAATCATGTAGATCTTCAAAATTTGCCTCAAATTTCATAAGTTCGGCCCTGTTCATGAATTGTTTATGATTTATTGGAGAGGGGTCGAGATTTTGTAATTTTTTTCCAATCTTTCAACTTCGCACGACGATAAAATAACTTCTAGGCCCTAACTAAAAAAAACTGAGGCAAGCTATTTTTATTCAAATGATAAAGTTTATTGTTTCCAAAAAGCAAGTTTTTTTTCATAAAAACTGAGAGAGTTATTATCGCGTGATTTTGAGGACTATACTTTTCTAAATGACGTCATTTATCTTTAAATAAATCGATTGTTGTAATAAATTCGAGAAAGTTATTTATATATCTAAATTCCTTGAATCAAGGGCTTTCAGAAAATATATAGTTTATATGGATACAAAAAAACACACTGCCCGGTAATTAAGCAAAATTGTGATACGTACATGTACGCAACTGGGACCCGATTCAGTAACCGTATTAAAGCGTTGCTGTAGAACTCTCCACAAGATGATAGGGCAAATATACTGGGCTTCTGCTTTATCTCCCGGACACACCCAACCACCCGCAGTTCATTGTTTCCAAAAAGCAAGTTTTTTTTTCATAAAAACTGAGAGAGTTATTATCGCGTGATTTTGAGGACTATACTTTTCTAAATGACGTCATTTATCTTTAAATAAATCGATTGTTGTAATAAATTCGAGAAAGTTATTTATATATCTAAATTCCTTGAATCAAGGGCTTTCAGAAAATATATAGTTTATATGGATACAAAAAAAACACTGCCCGGTAATTAAGCAAAATTGTGATACGTACATGTACGCAACTGGGACCCGATTCAGTAACCGTATTAAAGCGTTGCTGTAGAACTCTCCACAAGATGATAGGGCAAATATACTGGGCTTCTGCTTAATCTCCGGGACACACCCAACCACCCGCACACACGCACGCAGGCACCCCCCACAAACACACACAGAAACACAAAATGCCAAGTAGACAGTCTGGCTCTCCCCACGAGCCCTGCCCGCCTTCCACGGTCCATTCAGACCAGCGCACCTTCGAAACTGCCCTTTTTCTACTACTACCCGACTGCGCATGCGCAGAATGATGTGACTTCCAATATTGGCCCACCCAGGCCCCCAAACTTCCATTCCAGTGCCCTTTCCCACAATTCCCTGTCTGCGCATGTGCAGAATGACGTAACTATACCATTGCACATACATCCAATCGGATGCTCCTCCACAAGTGCTTCACGATGATACCTCACACGGCCCAATCGAACCAATAGTGATCCACCCAGACCCCAAAATGTCAACGCCAGCGCTGCTTACCCAGTGCGCATGCACACGGTATCTTTAAAAAAAAAATCAAAACCTGGCCTCGAGAACCCTCTCGTCGTGTTTTACAGCGCGAGATGAAGAAAACAAGGGGCCATGCCCTTTACCGCAAATGTCCATGAGTGGGTTTCCAATTGGGACTAACATTGTTCAGTGCGCCAAAATTGACCTAACATGTCCACCCCAAACCTAGCCTGCATGAACTTTTTAGCGAAAGTCAACCCATGGCCTCGAGACGCCTCTCATTGTGTTCTACATCGCGAGACAAAGAAAACAGGGTGCCACAACCCATAATAAATTCCACAAGAATAAAAAATATAATAACCACCTCTATCCCATACATGCTTTCCCCGTAGATTAACACTGGAATTACAGCGCATATAAGGGAAGTGGGAAGAGGTGCCGACATACTGACAGAGCCACATGACTTCACAGTATAGTCTTCTGGTTAACCTATTCTAAAGCACATATCAAGAATCTAACGATTCGTGATATGTGTTGTATCTCAGGTACGCTTTCATTGTACCTGTTCATGTGGCAACTTGGATGACATGACCACACGGCCCCTAGCATCGGCATAAGCGGTATTGAATACAAATCTAGAGAGCTATGATGGAAATGCTCTGATAACTCGTACATATTGGTAATTGATGAGCTGTGTCGCTGTGACAACTGGTACACTGGGGATTGGTGAGCTGTATCGTCGTCAGATGAAAATGACGGCATTTAACCCAAAACCTTATCTGTAAGGCCCGATGTCGACCCAGCATCAAGTCACTGGGGTCTAATGTAGGGGCAGATAACTCTTGCTTGGCTGTCGCGTGACCGGAAGTGACGTCACAGGAAGTGACCCAGTCGCGTGACCGGATGTGACGTCATCCGTGACGTTATCGTGACGTCACTAACCCGTAAGTGAGGTCAGCTCCACGTCATCTCCACGACCCTCATTTTGGACCCTCATTTTCCCGACAGAATATGTACGCTTTCTATAATACTGAGCTGCCACATTCTCAAAGAGAGCCGTGTCTACCCGCGGGAGACCAAAGCGACTCTCATGTAAACTGGTGACATTTTGAATCTCCAATCTCAAAGCGAGGCAGCATGACATCACTCGCTCGACCGGGACTATTCATTCTCAAAGAGAGCCGTGTCTACCCGCGAACTACTTCCTGTATTAGATAACTCGCTTTCACGGCCAAGTATACATACCGACAATAATTTGTTCGCGATTGATATGCTCCGAAACGGAAAGAGTCATTTCCCAATTATATAGCCCACGTTATGTTTAGCAATTCGCTTCTAACTCGGCGGAGTCAGCAGGTCAATGACAAGCCGGATACAGACGAAAAATCATACGCCGCCTACTCACCCCCCCAAATTTTGGGGGGATGGCTCCCACTTACCCCAAGTTGCCACTTACCCGTGAGACTCTTTCTCGCAGTAGGGAGTCTCGCGAGACGAGAATGTGAGCTGCCAATGTACTTTTAAAGAAGTTAATGTTTTACGGGGCATAGGGAAATGGGATTATCATGACATTTCGCCAATAGCTGTAAATTCTTAAGTGCGGTTATTTGATTTATTAATCCATGAACATATCAAACTATTTCGATCTGTCTATAAGAATTCACATGTTCCGGATTTTAGCTGAGCATTTGTGATTGAAAATTTGTATAAATGCAGTCTGTAACCTCCAACTACTTGTACACCAGAACGACAACTACTTGTACAAGCGATAAAATCATGTCACTGTGGATAAAGCCTCGCCAGCTGTTGGCATACGGTTTGTTGTATAATTCGGATAATAGGTTTCTGCAGGTACTGTCATCTGTTCAAGTCTCCGAACTGAAGGGGGAACCCCAAAACAAACCGTCCAGAGCTCAATGTTCGCGAAAGGTAATAGATTCACCGATGTTTGTACGCTTTTAAAGGCTTTTGTCGATTCTCACTGGCAGGCTTCTGATATAAAACGGTGAAAACTCTTATCAGATGGACCAACAAGTAAAATCACTGACCATGGAAATAAAACACCTCCGAGGACAGGTCGACGCCACACAAAGAGAGAATGACGAACTAAAAGAATCCTTAGAAGACTTGACAATCCGCTCCATGCGAGACAACTTGCTATTCTTTGGTTTACCGGAGGAAAATACTGAAGATCCCGGGCTGGTAGATAAAAACTTTATTGAAAGCACACTGGAGATTGAAAATGCTCAGGATATGAAATTTGACCGAGCTCACAGATTGGGAAGAGCCAGACCTGGAGTTACAAGACCCCTGGTAGTGAAAGGAGGTGTTCGCTTTAGATGGATATTTTTCCCTTCAGAGTCGCTCTCTGCTGCTCTATTGTCTGGCTCCGAGCCGGCCGGTAAATTGTGACGTAATGCTCAGGCATTCCCTAACTCTTTGTCAGACAGGCGAGGCCAGTCCAATGGGAAATTCTGGTTCATATTCTCATACGGTTACCATTTGGCACATGCATATATCAATCAACTTCTAGTATATCTCCTACTAATCTCTCATTGTTATTTATTATTTATTTATTCATTTATTTAGTTATATATTTAGCGCTGGAAAAGATATTCAAAAAACAAAGAAATGTACCGCGAAATTAAAATAAAACATTGAGTTGATGGGCCGCGAAATCCGAATGGGAAGCGGCCCTTAAACTACAATTTCAATCAAAAAAAAAAACTGGGAAAGCAAGCGTCGTCACTTGTTGATGGTCATTTCCTTAATAAAGGCCTTGATATATAAGACAAGTTTAACCTTATAACTTTTCAATTCATAGTTACAACTTTCCGCTGCCCTAACACGAAATTATATATGTGTAACAATTAATTTTTTGCTCTGCTGGATCGTCAGAATATTCAAATACTGACTGTGTGTGGAGTTGTTTGTGTGCAATTCTATTGACGAATTATAATAAAATAAGGGATTATGTGCGTTAGGGGTTCGCTGTCTTTATTTCACTTTAAAGTCCAAAATGATGAAGATGGGAGAAAAAGGAAAAAATGAAGAGAAATAATTTCGGGGATTTGGGTATTCGAACCAAAATGTTGGTGTTCTTTTAATCGTCAGTCCGACACTGTAACCATTCGGCCAAGCAGCTGTTACAATTATCAAAATGAGGAATCATGTGCCGAATGGCGGTGAACTACACCCTTTCAGAGCATTACAAGCGTTTTGGCATATTTCAATATCATGAAAATATGACACCTTTAACCAAAACGATTCTTCAGTATCATTTTGGATCAAACCCACCGCATGTCGATATGTAAGACTCGTTTTGGTTAAAGGTGTCATATTTTATATGAATGGAATTCCCTTCAAGAATATCACCAAAAATTGCAAAAACAAACAAATGCTTATTTTCTAATACTCGTAATATTTTTTTGACAAATCTCTTCTAGGTGAAAATTGAGAATATGAAAATTCAGTATTTTCTCTTTCAAGCTAATAACTTTTAAAGTAAACGAGAGGAAATTATATTTTCGGTTTATAAACGCAACACACTAAGGAAAAAAATACGGTCAAACCGAACACCTCCTTTAATTACTACCCTGATAAAGAGGCTGTTAAATCAACTGTGATACGAGGCAAACTGAAAAACTCGCAGTACGGTGTGAAGGACCAGTTACCGAGAAATGTTTACCTGGCGAGAAAACGACTAATGCAGGATTTCAAGAACGCGAAAGATGCTGGCAGATCTGTGACGTGGAGAGGGTCGAAATTATACGTCAACGGGAAACAAGTCTTACAGACGGACGTAGATACTGGGGTGCCATCCTGGCAGGCCAATCAACGTCACGACCAACAACCAATTGGACTACAACAACAGGGACACCCCGAATACCGACATTAGGAGTGCGGTGAGGATGGAATACGGATTTTAGTATGGAATATTAATGGATTGACGAATGAAAAAAAGGCAGACACTCAACTGTGTGAATTTATTAACAATTATGACATTGTATGTTTTTCGGAATCTTGGGCCGGAAAATCATCAATATTGGAATTAAAAGGTTATAAACATCTCAATCTATTCAGAAAATTGAAGCATCGGGAAGCTAATAGAAACAGTCAGTGGAGGATTGATAGTATACTGCAGAGATCATTTATTTAAAGGTTTTCATAAGTTAAATACAAGAGGAGACTTTTATGTGTGGTACAAACTTGACAAGGACACATTTAAGCTATATAGACTGATTTACTAATATGTTTTGCATACTTTCCACCGGATGGATCTCGTCAATACGAATTACTTCAAGGGTCTATTTTTGATCATTTGCAAGCGGACATTATTAAATATAATAACGATGGGTTTAAAACTTTGATTCTGGGGGACTTGCATTCAAGAACTGGAGAACAACTGGACTATATCTCAAATGATGCCCCACTACCATTCGAAGATGAAAATGTATATAGATCAGATTCAAAAATTGAGCGTGTGTCGATGGACAAACGTGTGAATAATTTTGGTAACAATTTATTAGAGTTGTGTAAAGTAACAGGCGTGCGAATAGGAAACGGTAGAATAGGTAAAGATCGAGGATCAGGGAAGTTTACTTATGCTGGGAGTAAGGGTAGAAGCCTAATTGATTATGTTCTGTTAAAAGAAGAAACCTTCCACATGCTGGCCGATTTAGTCATTCATGACTTGACCACATATTCTGACCATTCGCCTGTGGAAATTGTTCTAAAAGCGGAAATGGGAGAAAGACCTGAAAGTAACAGTTGTTATAAGATACATAAATGTAAATGGGAGGCGGAGTTAGCAGACATTTTTTATAGGAAATTGACTGAACCAGAAAATGAATTGAGAGAAGTGGTTAATTCTATTAAGTCAAATTGTACACAGTCGATTGATGAATGTATCCAATCTTTCAATGGAATAATGAATAATGTTTGTAAACCATTATTTCAAAAGGAAATTAATATCTTTAAGAAGTTTCCGTACTTTGTACATAAAAAAGATACCGGTTCGATAACGATTGTAAAACCAAACAGATAGAATATAAACAATTCCTAAATATATATAAGAAGTCCCTTCGAGAACATGATCTGCATATTATGTATGAAAAGAAGAGAAAGTATAAACTGTGCATTAAAAAGAAACGTTACGAATATAAGAAAAGAATATCCAATGAAATAAATAGTCTGATGAGAAGACAACACAAAGACTTTTGGAAGTACTTTCAAAAGAAGAAGCCCCCTTCAAATAGCAAAATGGACATGAATGATTTATTCTTTCATTTCAAAAATTTACATACAAAGGGATCTGTACATCATGACGAGAATATAGAGGGAAATAATATAAGTGAGGAAATCGATAATGGGGAATGGGGGGGAATCTTGGAAGAAAGGGAAGTTGATAATGCAGGGGAGATAATTTATCAAGAGTTATAGATGAACAGATTAGTATCACTGAAGTGTTTTATGTTATGGATAGTTTGAAACGTGACAAGTCGCCGGGTAGTGATTGTATATTGAACGAATATTTACGAAATGGTAAACATATATTAGCGAAGATTTTAACAGACCTGTTTAACGCAATATTAGACGTAGGCTATTACCCCAAAGCATGGACGGATGGCATTATAATACCGATATTTAAAAAAGGTGACGACTCTGACCCTCGTAATTATCGAGGAGTAACTCTGCTTAGTTCAGTGTCCAAATTATTCACAGGAATCCTAAATAATCGGTTAAAAATATGGGCAGCAGAGCATGATAAAATATCAGAGGCACAATTTGGATTCAAAAAGGGCTGTGGGACTGTGGATGCCATCTTCTGCTTACACGGTATAATTTCAGCGTTTTTAAATGAAGGTAAAAAAGTTTACTGTACGTTTATAGATTTCAAACAGGCGTTTAACAGTGTTTACAGGCAAGGTTTATGGTACAAATTGTTCCGACAAGGCGTCAGAGGTAAAATGCTTAGAATTTTGAGGTCAATGTATAGTGTAGTTAAATCTTGTATCTCCTACTGTGGACATGTTACGGAGTACTTTATGTGTGAAAGGGGTCTAAGACAAGGAGAGGTACTGTCGCCGATTTTATTTAGTCTGTTTATTGAAGACATAGAGATTAATCTTATGAGTACAGGTAACACTGGGTTAACATTGAAGGAAATGTCGCTATTTCTACTACTATACGCAGACGATTTAGTTCTACTTTCGGACTCACCGGAGGGGCTACAAACGCAACTGGATCAGGTCAAGAAATATTGTAAAAAATGGAACCTTAACGTTGAAAAAACTAAAGCAATGGTATTTAGAAGAGGAGGTTTCTTGAAAAACACTGACGTATGGTTTTATGACAACAATAGGATTGATACTGTGGAAGAGTTCAATTATCTTGGGCTAGTTCTCACATTCAATGGCAAGTTTTCAAAAGCTCAGAAAGTCCTAGCAGATAAAGGAGCGAAAGCATCGGGCGCATTGACGTGTAAAATGAAGGATAGTTTACTTAAACCAAAAGTGTGCTTACATATATTCGACCGATGTATCAGGCCTATTCTTGATTATGGTAGCGAAATTTGGGGTTTTCATCAAGCTGATGCAATAGAGAGGGTGCATCGCAAGTTTTGTAAACGATTGCTAGGCGTGAAATCGTCTACAACAAATACAATAATTTATGGATATTTGGGGCGGATACCATTGCGTCTCTCCAGACTTGAGAGAATAGTGAAATATTGGTTCAAAGTACGTAATTCTAATAATTTGATTATGAAAAAGGCCTATCATGAACTTTTGGAAACTTGCAACGAGAAGAGATGGATAAACTGGGCATCCTTAGTGAAGAATATACTGGAGAAACACGGTTTCCTAGAAGTGTGGCTCTATCCAGACTCTGTGAATGAAACTTTATTTAGGGTCGTTTTTCGTCAAAGAGTGATGGATTGTTATTTGACAGAGTGGACTGCAGAGTGCAACCAGTCATCAAAGACATTTTACTATAGGTGGTTTAAAAAGTCTATTGTTTATGAAAACTATTTAGATATATTGGGTAACACAAAACATAGAACAGCTTTGACCTGCTTCAGACTTTCAGCACATCATCTGAAAATAGAAACTGGTAGATTTGGAAGTAAAAATCAGACCAGAAATAATAGGATTTGTGAAATGTGTATGGGAGTACAGGTAGAAGATGAATTTCATTTTCTTATTGAATGCCGTCTGTACAAAGAGTTGCGCAATGATTTAATTATACCATACTACTGGAGGAAGCCAAGCGCTTTTAAATTTGTGGAACTGATGCGTTCGACAAGTAGGAAAAATATCTGTAACTTAGCAAAATTTATTTACAAAGCAAACTGTGTTCGGGAAACTCAGATTAGTTCCATCCTTGCTTAGTTTATTGATTATTGTAAAATAGGGGCCTGCATATATTATGCTATGCTTTGCTGACTACCTGTGTCCTGTAGTATATTATTGTACGCGAGAGGCGTGTATATGCCTGAGCGAAATAAAGAATTGAATTGAATTGGTATTTACCCCCAAATTAAATAATATTAATACCATTGTTCCCTATATTTCCTTTCTCACTTGTGTGAGAATCATATCTGTTTTCCTAATCTTGCCGAAACGCGTTTATCAAATAGCAACATTTAGTTCTTTGTCCGTTAAGGAAGAAACAATACCGGATGGTAAATGGATCTGCAAAATCTGGTCTGCCAATTTCTCATGCGCATGTTATATACTTTAAAGAATATACTTATTTTGCAGATTAAGCATTTTGCACATTCCCCATTTAAACTCAGCTTTTGAAGTTTTTTCTCAATGTGTAGTGTTAAAGTATTAACTGGAATATTGTGCCATAACTCATTATTTCAAATGATGCTATATACTAATGATACTGGACTCATCATTCAGTCTCAAATGGACAAACGAAACAGAAACTTCTCCAGTCCTTCGTGTGATACTCAATAATTACAAACTGTACGGTAGTTAAGTTTTGGCGATTGAATTGGTTTATCTCGGGACAATTTGGCATGTCAACATGTATTTTACAATACCATGTACCGGTATATACACGTATAGGTCGCTGAGTACGTTAAGTACCTTATCAGGGTACTTATTGGTGTTCACAGAGGATTAACTCGGCTAAGCTGAGTAATTTGTCATTTAGTTGCCTGGGCCAACTAACAGCCAATGGTCTTACAGATTACCCGACAACACCAATCCACTGACCAGTTAATAAAATGTAGAAGAATATTCAACTTCTCAAGTTGAACGTTGTAACGGTAACTGGAAAATGTCTTATGGAACCTGTCCACCGGCGACTGTCTCCAAAGAGAGGGGCAAGTAAGTAAAAGCTTGAACTGTCTAAACAAGGATTATCAGTCAGAAATATACCGGTAGGCTTTGCTATAATGTTTGTATGTAATTTTGCGCGATGTTTTGCAAAATCTTCAAGGCATACCTATGAACAGTGACAATCAAAGAGCGATCGATATACCGTAAACACTCCATTTAGGAACAATTCGGGATCCCATCTGATGTAGATTACTAGTCATGGATGAAGATTTGAAGACCTTTCCAACGTCAAAACTTTTCACAACTCATGTCTTCCAGCTGAAATCAGTTTGGTATATAAACTGGTGATGTGAGGGGGGGAAAAGTCCTGCTGTCATCAACCACTCGGTATCGTATTACGAACCAAAACTGATAAATAAATGTCGGACTGGAGGATTTCCTATTGACGATATTAGCTGGAATACCGGTACATTAAGAAAACATGGTCTATCAAACTGTTCACAAGAGCGCTCCAGGTCAACAATCAGCTAATAATGTCGTGTATAACAGTATCAAATGCGCCAAATTTTAATGAAAAGTATCTAACTGTTACTTTTGTTAATTTTATAAGACCAAATGCGTCACTATTATATATTAATGGAAGTTCTTAGAACAGTTACGAGTACCGGTACAACATTTTGTATAATTTAGGGGATATGGGTTGAAGCATACCTGGGACTGAGATATCAATATTAGTCCCAGATACATGTATATAGTACACACAGTCGAGGACAATTTAAATCTCTGTGACAGCCCAAAGCCATTCTGAATTTGGTGCATTGTCATACTTCTGAAATACAAACATCGAATCTGCATGGCATTAAAGCGAAACATCGTAAAAGCCCTAATCACTGACTATATAGGAATAATACAAAACGAACATATTCGACAGAAGAATACCGCTTTATACGCCGTTTATTTTTCTGTTAAAAACTGGTTCAAAATATACAGAGAAGTGATTGGAAATTAAGCTCTGTATTTTAAAATTTATTATTGTAAATATATGTATTTGCCAAAAGCATGACTGTGTTGATAGATCCATGGTTCTATATCTATATCTCTATAAAATGAAGCGAACATTCTCTCTTGTCGACTTTATGACAAAGGAGATGATTACAATTTCGACATCGTAAACTATCCCTTTCTGGACAGTAATGTTCTAGATCCTGTGTTAAATGTCACAAAACATTGTTGCAGAAACTTATGAAACAGAGCTATTCCACCAAGCGCCTCCACTCAAAGTTTTCTCAAATTTGGCGATACATATCGCAAGCTGATAGCAAAATACGAGCGTAGCGTGCAAGATCTATGGCGTTACGTTTCGTAACTTGTGTCTAATTCCGCTTAGCCCGAGGATTGGGGCCGTATGAACCCATGTACTTCAAGATCCTCATGGTGCTCATATGAACAGTCACAATCAAAGCGTGACTGAGATACATCATTCTCTAGATGACGACTTTACAACGATTATTATGGATTAAGAATACTGATCAGCGATACGGATTTTATATTTTTGGAACATCATGATGTCTTGTCGGCATCATTGAAAACTGCTGACCGCTTCTCTCTTGTAGGAAACTAGCGTATGTTTATGTATACTATGATCGTCTTTTTGAATTTGGTGCTAATACTGTTATATGGAATATGGAATAGGTCTTTGGATTATGGACGACGGCTAAATTATGAATGACGGACTAGACGCTTGTGACTTCTCCTATCCTAATATTATTTCATCATCAGTTGTAATCTCACAGTTTTCAGTCGATATTCTAAATCGCACTAAAATCTTTCGTACGTTTAACAAATAAATGCTCTATTCTCTCCCTTTCACTATAACAATATATCTTCCATTTTAACTGATATTTTATACAGAAAATAATTTGTATCTTATATTCTGTGTAATATTTTGAACTTTATCTCTTGAAGTTTTGTGTACATTATATAACGAAAGGAAATTTTGTAGACATCCAACCAATTTATACGAGAGTTTGGATTTAAAATAACTTCCCATTTTGTTTGATAAGGCGGTTATACATTTGTATTATTTCAATATTTATATAATATATAGCTTTGATAAAGTTGGAATTATCTCCAACGAAACGTCAGCTCCACAGCTATAAAGAAGTTGTTATCCATAGAATAGCCTTGTGTTATAATATATTTACCTTAAGGGTCAATAGCAACATCTTTGAATTTATTATTTAATGGTATGATTATCTCCCGTTGATTAGACGAAACAAGGTTGACCCAGGCATCGCTCTATATACCCGTCATTCCTTGTAATATTTTTAATTCGTGGATCAGTTTTATTTATTCTGCTGACAGATTATATAATATTTTTCTTCTTGAAAGAATAAAACGGTTTTTACGGTCAGCTAATCCTTGACACTTCTTTGAAACGATATTTACTGTCTCAGCCATTTTGCTTATAGTGATAAAGCTAGTCGGGGTTGACAATCCATGCCAGACAGTGTATATTATATGACAATTTTCTGTATTACACATATTTGCTAACTGACAGAAAATATCTAATGCGAGTTACAAAAAATACTAATAATTAAACTCCAATTGGTAATAACAATGAAAACGTCGATAATTGAGGTAATATACATGTAAACTGATATCCATCACGTAGTAACTCAAACACAGCATTGTCATACGCTCACTCATTCTTTTCATATAATAAACAAACGGAATAAAGAAATAGCATGAAAAAGAATCCAGGCAGGCGCGGACGGGATTGCTCTCTCTTCGACTGGGATACACATCACGAAAGAAAAAGTGTAAGTCAAGACAGGCAATTCTTTCATAGATCAAGTAAATTTAATTTAATACAAATTTAAAAAAACGCTTAACTGAACTAAACTGCATGATTAACTGAACTTTGATGGCTTATATATTTAATTACGGACAATTTATCAATCGAAACTGAACTATAGTTTCAACACACAGAGCAAAATAACGTTCATTAAATGCAAAATAAATTTGCCTACACAATTCATTCAATTCCATTATGTAAATTATGTGAAAATATACATTCCTATTCAAAATACTTCAGCACAGTTTATCGGAAAATATTGGAGAACACTCAAATTTATATCTACAATGCAAATAAGTGAATAAATAATAATGTACAGCCAAATTAGCACCCACTGTGCCCGGCTGGAACTCTCAGACATGTTCAGTTTGAAATAACATGCTTTGACATATAGGAATATGCCTTGTCTGTCGATTTTTGTACCAGTTTTACTTGTATTTATGACTGAACTATTCCTACAGTGCACTTTGAAATCTTGTTATTTCCAGGGACGTAAAACCTCCACATATGGATTACCACCACCAAGACAGTACTTTCGCTGTGAGTTATATGGATCAATCATATTTTGTTCTAATAAATCATATGTTTCTAATATCTAATATATTAATATCCAGATAAACAGAACTGACAAAACAATGAAAGCCATAACAACGAAGATTATTATTAAATTTTGTATTAAAAAGTTTTTTTCCTCTTATCATATTTCTGAAGAATTTGTCTGTGTACTATGATGTTGATGCTACACAAAACAGAATGATATATATATACCATTCAAAAATTCCATCTAAATGTAATTTCTCGTTATACAAACTACGTGTCGATATCTTTTTTTCAGAATAAGTTCCATCCAAAGGCGTACTATGTGGTTAATCCAGAGTGGTTGTCGGAGGGAGTGAACCCACCAGTGTCAGTGCCATTGAACCGTCCACCATGGCCATGGGAACAGCCCAAGCATCGCGTGAACATGCGCATCGAAAACTCATGTCACGCTCCCGTAGAGTGTACTCCTACTGAACTACATTATCGTGAAAAATACGCGAAGAGAAAATCTCCTTTCAACTCGGACACAGACGTCTGTTCTGTGACAGAAGCCAAGTCTCGGACATACACCTTCACCCATCCACCATCTGACCCAGGCGCTCAACGTCGCTGAAAGACACACCATGATACCATGTGTTGGATAAACTCGGTGAAAAATATCTAGACCCGGGGATGTTTTGCTTTCAAAAAACTTCCATGGAGTCAGTATGTTCAAATACATGTACAATAAAATACTTGTAACAGATTTGTATTTCGTTTTTGTGTATGTATAATTGTTGTGATATGCTTTTAGACATATTGAAATTGTTCATGTATATCCTAAGGCACTCTCAGACTCATACTGGTATGTAGTATATATTTATTATACATTCATATTGACATATTATATCCTGTGTGTACTGCATACCGGTAGTGTTTTGTTCAATGGAACAATATTGAGATCAAATACCAATTTTGCTGTACTCCATCTTCCCTGTCCGGGAGAGTTCAAAAACTATCGGTAGTACATCACATTCTAAGAAAACCATTTAGTGATTACACATGTATCTGTCAGTAAGATTACACATTTATCTGTCAGTAAGAAAGACATACCTTCTCTACGGGGGGACATGAACAATAGTCATCTGGCTATTTTCTTTACAATGTGGGAATCGCATTAGCCGTATCGGGCCCTGTGTTCATTCTTGCATGTTATCGCTTTCGTGGTCTGCGAAAAGATGACATTTTTCATGGGAGATACCAGTTTTTTTTCTTCAAACAATTGAAATTATTATGAGCATATTAAGTAACGTCAGTTTGAAATGATATGGTCCATGGTTAGCAAATGCAATTCGGCTTTGAATGCTTCCAGAAAAGCTAAATCATGAGCTAATTTCGTTTGTGACTGAATGCATCATAATTATTTGTCAACGATAAGAAAGACAAATCTTCATAGTCGAGGTAGTCTGTTTACGTTGGGTCAACGGGTCAGTGGAATATCACTGACCATCTTCGACGACGTGAAACGGCAGAGTGATGATCTGGTGTTAAGTATATAGAGGGGTGCAAGACGGTAATTGAATGACAAACACTGAAAGATTCTGTCGGGACAGTCGATGAGAAACCACCTGCTGGCCTGCCATACAGATCAGTCGCTTTTCCATGCGGGTTGCTCAGATAGTAAACGTAACATCGAGTTACATGCATGCCTTGCTAGATCAAGATCTCGTGATATCGGTGGCTGGTATACCGACATGTATTACAAAGCCTGGTCTCCAGCAATGTCTCTTAGAAGTTGATGTTAAATACATATCTGAAGAAGCAAACAAGAAAGTATGATGGCCGAGATGGGACATCGCTGTATTGTGTTAATGAATCTGCACCGACACACGAAGGCAGGATGCGAAGTCAGGATGCGAAGGACGAAGGCAGGATGCGAAGCGCGAAGTCAGGATGCAAAGTCAGGATGCGAAGCGCGAAGTCAGGATGCGAAGTCGCGGATGCAGGATGCGAAATCAAAACATGGAGTGCGGAGTCACCGCACCGCCACTTCGCATCCTGCCTTCGCGACTTCGCATCCTGACTTCGCGCTTCGCATCCTGACTTCGCATACTGACTTCGCGCTTCGCATCCTGGCTTCGCCACTTCGCATCCTGCCTTCGCCACTTCGCATCCTGACTTCGCGCTTCGCATCCTACCTTCGCATCCTGACTTCGCGCTGCGCTTCCATTCTTTGCATTGCTTTGTTTTGATTTCGCATCCTGACTTCGCCCTTCGCATCCTGGCTTCGCCACTTCGCATCCTGCCTTCGCGACTTCGCATCCTGAGTTCGCGCTTCATGTTTTGATTTCGCATCCTGACTTCGCTCTTCGCATCCTGCCTTCGTCCTTCGCATCCTCACTTCACATCCTGCTTTCGTGTGATTCATAACGCAATACAGCGATATCCCTTCTCGGCCATCATAAGAAAGGGCTCGATTGTCACACCAACAAGTCTCGTACCATATCATCGATACAAAAGAGCATAACACAATCCAGCTTACGAGATTCCCTCAAAAGGTGATAGAGGTTACCATTTTTGAAGACAGTACCATATCCATCTGTGAAAAACATGCATAAGCGTCTTCCCTACAGCGTTGGAGCTGAGACGCAAAGAAAAGTAGATGAAGGGAGAACGACAAAAGTTTACTTTTCTATTATTTCTTATAAAACCATCGCCATGAATATCTTGATTTCGGTTTGTACGTGTAATAGGAGTGAGGCGTTAACGCGATATCATCGAGATCCTAAGCTTCGATCTCTTTGAAATTCTCTTCGAACTGTGAGATTTCCCAACTTCAAGGAATGTGAACTTTGAGGGTTCCGCGGTCTGTCCCAATTCTGAGCTCTCCGAACTGGCCAACTGAAGCTTCGGGCTGTCCAAACTTCAATGCCTCCGTGATATCTGAACAGTCGTGAAGCTTCATTCGTCAAACGCCTAGGTCCTACACTCTTACTGTTTGTGGAATGAATTAACTTTCAAACGCGAGAGAGGTAGATATACTATAGTTAGGTTTTCTCATCCTTTCAGATATAACTGTCTCTGCAACCAGGAAATATAAACATCTAACCTGTAACACCACCTTCACAAGCATTCGTTCACAGATACTACAGTATGTGGTGCTAAAACCAAATCATTATGCATTTTCCAGATCTAAAACGTTGCCTGGTGACGGCGCACGCGCATAAACGTGTCATTACTACAGGTGATATTATTCCTGCCAGTATTCCAGTAATTGTTTGAGCTCGTTTTGTACAGACCGCCTTTGATTATTTTGTATACATGCAGGCGGAGATCCATCTGTTCCGGAATAACTCAATCCTGGCACAGCCTACATTGGGGGCTATGTTGCAAGGAATAAATTAGTATATTGCAAATCATTGTCCATCTCGTGGAGCTTACTTTTTGAGATGTATTTATTTATTTCCAAGGATTACCTGTGGGAACATGCGTCTAAACCGGTTGAGAATAAAAACTAGCTACATGAAAGCTGTCTTGTGATGTACATTGACATGAAAGCTGTCTCATGATATGGTGTTCATTGACAGCTAATGACACGGGCGTAAGCGTTTCTGACAGAGTATATGATTGTGCGTCTTAAGATGTTTCGCATATTTATGAACTGGTACCGCCAGAGTGACATCTACTTGATCTTTAACTGCAGTGTTTTCAATGGTAATTATCAAAGCAAAGAGACATGTTGGCGTGACAGGTTCAACAGCTTCGTTTGAAATGTGCTGAGTTCAAGGGGGGTCAAACCATGGCATTTACCTCTAGGATTGCTCTAGCTGTACAGCACGGGATAGACTTCCTTGGTGACTTGGCTCTGTTCGTCTTCTGAAAATTTCAAATCAGTTTCAACTTGGTTATCCTCCAGCCAAAACATTCCAGTCACAACTGCTTCTGTAATCATTCCAGGAAGAATACCTACCGAGAAGATTATTGTTGGGATGCCAGGATGTCGTTGCCATTTGACTGATGTCGATTTTTCAGTTTCTGCGATATTATGGATGTTGAATACCACAGTCTCTAGCTGGATTCGTCGCTATAAAATATAGTCCGACACTCAGCCCCTACAAGATATTTATAATACAGATTCCTATTGAATGTAGGGTTTCCCGTTTAACGGGCAAAATCGACTTATTGGAAATTAAGCTCTGTATTTTAAAATTTATTATTGTAAATATATGTATTTGCCAAAAGCATGACTGTGTTGATAGATCCATGGTTCTATATCTATATCTCTATAAAAATGAAGCGAACATTCTCTCTCGACTTTATGACAAAGGAGATGATTACAATTTCGACATCGTAAACTATCCCTTTCTGGACAGTAATGTTCCAGTGGGACCTGCATATGGCGTATACATATCTCGTCTAGTAGCATTTGCTAGATCCTGTGTTAAATGTGACGATTTTAATCAACGTCACAAAACATTGTTGCAGAAACTTATGAAACAGAGCTATTCCACCAAGCGCCTCCACTCAAAGTTTTCTCAAATTTGGCGATACATATCGCAAGCTGATAGCAAAATACGAGCGTAGCGTGCAAGATCTATGGCGTTACGTTTCGTAACTTGTGTCTAATTCCGCTTAGCCCGAGGATTGGGGCCGTATGAACCCATGTACTTCAAGATCCTCATGGTGCTCATATGAACAGTCACAATCAAAGCGTGACTGAGATACATCATTCTCTAGATGACGACTTTACAACGATTATTATGGATTAAGAATACTGATCAGCGATACGGATTTTATATTTTTGGAACATCATGATGTCTTGTCGGCATCATTGAAAACTGCTGACCGCTTCTCTCTTGTAGAAACTAGCGTATGTTTATGTATACTATGATCGTCTTTCTTTTTGAATTTGGTGCCAGGGCTGTTATATGGAATATGGAATAGGTCTTTGGATTATGGACGCGGATATTCTTTAATGGACGACGGCTAAATTATGAATGACGGACTAGACGCTTGTGACTTCTCCTATCCTAATATTATTTCATCATCAGTTGCCCCACGCCCCTTGTAATCTCACAGTTTTCAGTCGATATTCTAAATCACACTAAAATCTTTCGTACGTTTAACAAATAAATGCTCTATTCTCTCCCTTTCACTATAACAATATATCTTCCTTTTTAACTGATATTTTATACAGAAAATAATTTGTATCTTATATTCTGTGTAATATTTTGAACTTTATCTCTTCAAGTTTTGTGTACATTATATAACGAAAGGAAATTTTGTAGACATCCAACCAATTTATACGAGAGTTTGGATTTAAAATAACTTCCCATTTTGTTTGATAAGGCGGTTATACATTTGTATTATTTCAATATTTATATAATATATAGCTTTGATAAAGTTGGAATTATCTCCAACGAAACGTCAGCTCCACAGCTATAAAGAAGTTGTTATCCATAGAATAGCCTTGTGTTATAATATATTTACCTTGAGGGTCAATAGCAACATCTTTGAATTTATTATTTAATGGTATGATTATCTCCGGTTGATTAGACAAAACAAGGTTGACCCAGGCATCGCTCTATATACCCGTCATTCCTTGTAATATTTTTAATTCGTGGATCAGTTTTATTTATTCTGCTGACAGATTATATAATATTTTTCTTCTTGAAAGAATAAAACGGTTTTTTACGGTCAACTAATCCTTGACACTTCTTTGAAACGATATTTACTGTCTCAGCCATTTTGCTTATAGTGATAAAGCTAGTCGGGGTTGACAATCCATGCCAGACAGTGTATATTATATGACAATTTTCTGTATTACACATATTTGCTAACTGACAGAAAATATCTAATGCGAGTTACAAAAAATACTAATAATTAAACTCCAATTGGTAATAACAATGAAAACGTCGATAATTGAGGTAATATACATGTAAACTGATATCCATCACGTAGTAACTCAAACACAGCATTGTCATACGCTCACTCATTCTTTTCATATAATAAACAAACGGAATAAAGAAATAGCATGAAAAAGAATCCAGGCAGGCGCGGACGGGATTGCTCTCTCTTCGACTGGGATACACATCACGAAAGAAAAAGTCAAGACAGGCAATTCTTTCATAGATCAAGTAAATTTAATTTAATACAAATTTTAAAAAACGCTTAACTGAACTAAACTGCATGATTAACTGAACTTTGATGGCTTATATATTTAATTACGGACAATTTATCAATCGAAACTGAACTATAGTTTCAACACACAGAGCAACATAACGTTCATTAAATGCAAAATAAATTTGCCTACACAATTCATTCAATTCCATTATGTAAATTATGTGAAAATATACATTCCTATTCAAAATACTTCAGCACAGTTTATCGGAAAATATTGGAGAACACTCAAATTTATATCTACAATGCAAATAAGTGAATAAATAATAATGTACAGCCAAATTAGCACCCACTGTGCCCGGCTGGAACTCTCAGACATGTTCAGTTTGAAATAACATGCTTTGACACATAGGAATATGCCTTGTCTGTCGATTTTTGTACCAGTTTTACTTGTATTTATGACTGAACTATTCCTACAGTGCACTTTGAAATCTTGTTATTTCCAGGGACGTAAAACCTCCACATATGGATTACCACCACCAAGACAGTACTTTCGCTGTGAGTTATATGGATCAATCATATTTTGTTCTAATAAATCATATGTTTCTAATATCTAATATATTAATATCCAGATAAACAGAACTGACAAAACAATGAAAGCCATAACAACGAAGATTATTATTAAAATTTTTATTAAAAAGTTTTTTTCCTCTTATCATATTTCTGAAGAATTTGTCTGTGTACCATGATGTTGATGCTACACAAAACAGAATGATATATATATACCATTCAAAAATTCCATCTAAATGTAATTTCTCGTTATACAAACTACGTGTCGATATCTTTTTTTCAGAATAAGTTCCATCCAAAGGCGTACTATGTGGTTAATCCAGAGTGGTTGTCGGAGGGAGTGAGCCCACCAGTGTCAGTGCCATTGAACCGTCCACCATGGCCATGGGAACAGCCCAAGCATCGCGTGAACATGCGCATCGAAAACTCATGTCACGCTCCCGTAGAGTGTACTCCTACTGAACTACATTATCGTGAAAAATACGCGAAGAGAAAATCTCCTTTCAACTCGGACACAGACGTCTGTTCTGTGACAGAAGCCAAGTCTCGGACATACACCTTCACCCATCCACCATCTGACCCAGGCGCTCAACGTCGCTGAAAGACACACCATGATACCATGTGTTGGATAAACTCGGTGAAAAATATCTAGACCCGGGGATGTCTTGCTTTCAAAAAACTTCCATGGAGTCAGTATGTTCAAATACATGTACAATAAAATACTTGTAACAGATTTGTATTTCGTTTTTGTGTATGTATAATTGTTGTGATATGCTTTTAGACATATTGAAATTGTTCATGTATATCCTAAGGCACTCTCAGACTCATACCGGTATGTAGTATATATTTATTATACATTCATATTGACATATTATATCCTGTGTGTACTGCATACCGGTAGTGTTTTGTTCAACGGAACAATATTGAGATCAAATACCAATTTTGCGAGAAGGGGATAACTGCAGCGCCGCAGCCGGTGCGTCTGGCAGTAGCGGTGCGTCTCCCAGGAGTGCGCCTCCCAGTAATCAAGGGACACAACTCTGCACAGTACTTTTCGCCTATTCAAACTGCGACCATAATATTTACACAGCTATAACATAAACTAGGATCATTTTTTTCAAATGCCATAAGTTAGCGTGCTGTTGTTGTTTTTCTATTTGCTTATTGTAATTTCCAGTAACACATAAATGGCACACAATACATGTATTTAGCGCGAATTATTTTCCCAATAATTTATAATTGTATTGCTACACACACAAATCTCGGTGCGTCTCCCAGTAATGCCGTGTGTTGAGCATTGTGTTGCTGCAGACACAAATCTCGGTGCGTCTCCCAGTAATGCCGTGTGTGGAGCATTGTGTTGCTGCAGACACAAATCTCGGTGCGTCTCCCAGTAATGCCGTGTGTTGGGCATTGTATTGCTGCAGAGAAAAATCTCGGTGCGTCTCGCAGTAATCCCGTCTGTGGGGCACTATACGGCTGCAGGCAGAAATCTCGGTGCGTCTCCCAGTAATGCCGTGTGTTGAGCATTGTGTTGCTGCAGACACAAATCTCGGTGCGTCTCCCAGTAATGCCGTGTGTGGAGCATTGTTTTGCTGCAGAGACAAATCTCGGTGCGCCTCGCAGTAATGCCGTATGTTGGGCATTGTATTGCTGCAGACACGAATCTTGGTGCGTCTCCCAGTAATGCCGTCTGTGGGGCAGTATATGGCTGCAGACAGAAATCTCGGTGCGTCTCCCAGTAATGCCGTATGTTTAGCATTATATTGCTGCAGACACAAATCCCGGTGCGTCTCCCAGTAATGCCGTGTGTTTAGCATTGTATTGCTGCAGAGACGAATCTCGGTGCGTCTCCCAGTAATGCCGTGTGTGGAGCATTGTATTGCTGCAGAGACAAATCTCGGTGCGGCTCCCAGTAATGCCGTGTGTTGGGCATTGCATTGCTGCAGAGAAAAATCTCGGTGCGCCTCCCAGTAATGCCGCATGTTGAGCATTGTATTGCTGCACACCCAAATTTCGGTGCGTCTCCCAGTAATGCCGTGTGTTCAGCATTGTATTGCTGCAGAGACGAATCTCGGTGCGTCTCGCAGAAATGCCGTGTGTTGAGCATTGTGTTGCTGCAGACACAAATCTCGGTGCGTCTCCCAGTAACGCCGTGTGTGGAGCATTGTATTGCTGCAGACACCAATCTTGGTGCGTCTCCCAGTAATGCCGTGTGTGGAGCATTGTATTGCTGCAGATACAAATCTCGGTGCGTCTCCCAGTAATGCCGTGTGTGGAGCATTGTATTGCTGCAGATACCAATCTTGGTGCGTCTCCCAGTAATGCCGTATCTCGGGCAGTATATGGCTGCAGACAGAAATCTCGGTGCGTCTCCCAGTAATGCCGTATGTTGAGCATTGTATTGCTGCAGACACGAATACCGGTGCGTCTCCCAGTAATGCCGTGTGTTTAGCATTGTATTGCTGCAGAGACGAATCTCGGTGCGTCTCCCAGTAATGCCGTGTGTGGAGCATTGTGTTGCTGCAGACACAAATCACGGTGCGTCTCCCAGTAATGCCGTGTGTTTAGCATTGTATTGCTGCAGAGACGAATCTCGGTGCGTCTCGCAGTAATGCCGTCTGTGGGGCACTATATGGCTGCAGGCAGAAATCTCGGTGCGTCTCCCAGTAATGCCGTGTGTTGAGCATTGTGTTGCTGCAGACACAAATCTCGATGCGTCTCCCAGTAATGCCGTGTGTGGAGCATTGTATTGCTGCAGACACCAATCTTGGTGCGTCTCCCAGTAATGCCGTGTGTGGAGTATTGTATTGCTGCAGAGACAAATCTCGGTGCGTCTCCCAGTAATGCCGTGTGTTGAGCATTGTGTTGCTGCAGACACAAATCTCGGTGCGTCTCCCAGTAATGCCGTGTGTGGAGCATTGTATTGCTGCAGATACCAATCTTGGTGCGTCTCCCAGTAATGCCGTATGTCGGGCAGTATATGGCTGCAGACAGAAATCTCGGTGCGTCTCCCAGTAATGCCGTATGTTGAGCATTGTATTGCTGCAGACACAAATCCCGGTGCGTCTCCCAGTAATGCCGTGTGTTTAGCATTGTATTGCTGCAGAGACGAATCTCGGTGCGTCTCCCAGTAATGCCGTGTGTGGAGCATTGTATTGCTGCAGACACAAATCTCGCTGCGTCTCCCAGTAATGCCGTGTGTTGGGCATTGTATTGCTGCAGAGAAAAATCTCGGTGCGTCTCCCAGTAATGCCGTCTGTGGGGCACTATATGGCTGCAGGCAGAAATCTCGGTGCGTCTCCCAGTAATGCCGTGTGTTGAGCATTGTGTTGCTGCAGACACAAATCTCGGTGCGTCTCCCAGTAATGCCGTGTGTGGAGCATTGTATTGCTGCAGATATCAATCTTGGTGCGTCTCCCACTAATGCCGTGTGTGGAGCATTGTATTGCTGCAGACACAAATCTCGGTGCGTCTCCCAGTAATGCCGTGTGTGGAGCATTGTATTGCTGCAGAGACAAATCTCGGTGCGCCTCCCAGTAATGGCGTGTGTTGATCATTGTATTGCTGCAGAGACAAATCTCGGTGCGTCTCGCAGTAATGCCGTATGTTGGGCATTGTATTGCTGCAGACACGAATCTTGGTGCGTCTCCCAGTAATGCCGTCTGTGGGGCAGTATATGGCTGCAGACAGAAATCTCGGTGCGTCTCCCAGTAATGCCGTATGTTTAGCATTGTATTGCTGCAGACACAAATCCCGGTGCGTCTCCCAGTAATGCCGTGTGTTTAGCATTGTATTGCTGCAGAGACGAATCTCGGTGCGTCTCCCAGTAATGCCGTGTGTGGAGCATTGTATTGCTGCAGAGACAAATCTCGGTGCGTCTCCCAGTAATGCCGTGTGTTGGGCATTGCATTGCTGCAGAGAAAAATCTCGGTGCGCCTCCCAGTAATGCCGCATGTTGAGCATTGTATTGCTGCACACACAAATTTCGGTGCGTCTCCCAGTAATGCCGTGTGTTCAGCATTGTATTGCTGCAGAGACGAATCTCGGTGCGTCTCGCAGTAATGCCGTGTGTTGAGCATTGTGTTGCTGCAGACACAAATCTCGGTGCGTCTCCCAGTAATGCCGTGTGTGGAGCATTGTATTGCTGCAGACACCAATCTTGGTGCGTCTCCCAGTAATGCCGTGTGTGGAGCATTGTATTGCTGCAGATACAAATCTCGGTGCGTCTCCCAGTAATGCCGTGTGTGGAGCATTGTATTGCTGCAGACACAAATCTCGGTGCGTCTCCCAGTAATGCCGTGTGTTTAGCATTGTTTTGCTGCAGACACGAATCTCGGTGCGTCTCACAGTAATGCCGTGTGTTTAGCATTGTTTTGCTGCAGACACGAATCTCGGTGCGTCTCCCAGTAATGCCGTGTGTTTAGCATTGTATTGCTGCAGATACGAATCTCGGTGCGTCTCCCAGTAATGCCGTGTGTGTAGCATTGTATTGCTGCAGAGACAAATATCGGTGCGTCTCCCAGTAATGCCGTGTGTTGGGCATTGTGTTGCTGCAGAGAGAAATCTCGGTGCGTCTCGCAGTAATGCCGTCTGTGGGGCACTATATGGCTGCAGGCAGAAATCTCGGTGCGTCTCCCAGTAATGCCGTGTGTGGAGCATTGTATTGCTGAAGACACAAATCCCGGTGCGTCTCCCAGTAATGCCGTGTGTTTAGCATTGTATTGCTGGAGAGACGAATGTCGGTGCGTCTCCCAGTAATGCCGTGTGTTGAGCATTGTGTTGCTGCAGACACAAATCTCGGTGCGTCTCCCGCTAATGCCGTGTGTTTAGCATTGTATTGCTGCATAGACGAATCTCGCTGCGTCTCCCAGTAATGCCGTATGTCGGGCAGTATATAGCTGCAGACAGAAATCTCGGTGCGTCTCCCAGTAATGCCGTATGTTGAGCATTGTATTGCTGCAGACACAAATCCCGGTGCGTCTCCCAGTAATGCCGTGTGTTTAGCATTGTATTGCTGCAGAGACGAATCTCGGTGCGTCTCTCAGTAATGCCGTGTGTGGAGCATTGTATTGCTGCAGACACAAATCTCGCTGCGTCTCCCAGTAATGCCGTGTGTTGGGCATTGTATTGCTGCAGAGAAAAATCTCGGTGCGTCTCACAGTAATGCCGTCTGTGGGGCACTATATGGCTGCAGGCAGAAATCTCGGTGCGTCTCCCAGTAATGCCGTGTGTTGAGCATTGTGTTGCTGCAGACACAAATCTCGGTGCGTCTCCCAGTAATGCCGTGTGTGGAGCATTGTATTGCTGCAGATATCAATCTTGGTGCGTCTCCCACTAATGCCGTGTGTGGAGCATTGTATTGCTGCAGACACAAATCTCGGTGCGTCTCCCAGTAATGCCGTGTGTGGAGCATTGTATTGCTGCAGAGACAAATCTCGGTGCGCCTCCCAGTAATGGCGTGTGTTGATCATTGTATTGCTGCAGAGACAAATCTCGGTGCGTCTCGCAGTAATGCCGTATGTTGGGCATTGTATTGCTGCAGACACGAATCTTGGTGCGTCTCCCAGTAATGCCGTCTGTGGGGCAGTATATGGCTGCAGACAGAAATCTCGGTGCGTCTCCCAGTAATGCCGTATGTTTAGCATTGTATTGCTGCAGACACAAATCCCGGTGCGTCTCCCAGTAATGCCGTGTGTTTAGCATTGTATTGCTGCAGAGACAAATCTCGGTGCGTCTCCCAGTAATGCCGTGTGTGGAGCATTGTATTGCTGCAGAGACAAATCTCGGTGCGTCTCCCAGTAATGCCGTGTGTTGGGCATTGCATTGCTGCAGAGAAAAATCTCGGTGCGCCTCCCAGTAATGCCGCATGTTGAGCATTGTATTGCTGCACACACAAATTTCGGTGCGTCTCCCAGTAATGCCGTGTGTTCAGCATTGTATTGCTGCAGAGACGAATCTCGGTGCGTCTCGCAGTAATGCCGTGTGTTGAGCATTGTGTTGCTGCAGACACAAATCTCGGTGCGTCTCCCAGTAATGCCGTGTGTGGAGCATTGTATTGCTGCAGACACCAATCTTGGTGCGTCTCCCAGTAATGCCGTGTGTGGAGCATTGTATTGCTGCAGATACCAATCTTGATGCGTCTCCCAGTAATGCCGTATCTCGGGCAGTATATGGCTGCAGACAGAAATCTCGGTGCGTCTCCCAGTAATGCCGTATGTTGAGCATTGTATTGCTGCAGACACGAATACCGGTGCGTCTCCCAGTAATGCCGTGTGTTTAGCATTGTATTGCTGCAGAGACGAATCTCGGTGCGTCTCCCAGTAATGCCGTGTGTGGAGCATTGTGTTGCTGCAGACACAAATCCCGGTGCGTCTCCCAGTAATGCCGTGTGTTTAGCATTGTATTGCTGCAGAGACGAATCTCGGTGCGTCTCCCAGTAATGCCGTGTGTGTAGCATTGTATTGCTGCAGACACGAATCTCGGTGCGTCTCCCAGCCCAGTAATGCGTGTGTTGAGCATTGTGTTGCTGCAGACACAAATCTCGGTGCGTCTCCACAGTAATGCCGTGTGTGGGCATTGTATTGCTGCAGACGCAATCTTGGTGCGTCTCCCAGTAATACCAAATTGTGTGGAGTATTGTATTGCTGCAAGAGACAAATCTCGGTGCGTCTCCCAGCCAATACCGTGTGTTGAAGGCATTTGTGTTGCTGCAGACACAAATCTCGGTGCGTCTCCCAGTAATGCCGTGTGTGGAGCATTGTATTGCTGCAGAAAGATACCAATCTTGGTGCCGTCTCCCAGTAATGTATGTCCGGGCAGTATATGGCTGCGACAGAAATCTCGGTGCGTCTCCCCAGTAATGTCGTATGTTGAAGGCATTGTATTGCTGCAGACACAAATCCCGGTGCGTCTCCCAGTAATGCCGTGTGTTTATCATTGTATTGCTGCAGAGACGAATCTCGGTGCGTCTCCCAGTAATGCCGTGTGTGGAGCATTGTATTGCTGCAGACACAAATCTCGGTGCGTCTCCCGATAATGCCGTGTGTTGGGCATTGTATTGCTGCAGAGAAAAATCTCGGTGCGTCTCACAGTAATGCCGTCTGTGGGGCACTATATGGCTGCAGGCAGAAATCTCGGTGCGTCTCCCAGTAATGCCGTGTGTTGAGCATTGTGTTGCTGCAGACACAAATCTCGGTGCGTCTCCCAGTAATGCCGTGTGTGGAGCATTGTATTGCTGCAGATATCAATCTTGGTGCGTCTCCCACTAATGCCGTGTGTGGAGCATTGTATTGCTGCAGACACAAATCTCGAATAAGGGATGACTGCAGCTTGCAGCCGGTGCGTCTGGCAGTAGCGGTGCGTCTCCCAGGAGTGCGCCTCGCAGTAATCAAGGGACACAACTCTGCACAGTACTTTTCGCCTATTCAAACTGCCACCATAATATTTACACAGCAGTAACATAAAATAGGATCATTTTTTTCAAATGGCATAAGTTAGCGTGCTGTTGTTGTTTTTCTATTTGCTTATTGTAATTTCCAGTAACACATAAATGGCACACAATACATGTATTTAGCGCGAATTATTTTCCCAATAATTAGGGTTGCAAGCCACAGGCGTGCAAACCTATTGTTATTGCTAATGTGTGATCCCGCCGGATTTTGTGTCAACTGTATCCCGGCCGCTGTTTAACCGATGAAGTCGAAACTTCACATAAGTATTGGGGAATGTGAGATCTAGTGCATATCAAAAGAAGAAGCTGATTGGTCAGATGGTTCGGCGGCCATCTTGGATTTTCCTAAAACCTTTCAAGATCTTCTCCTCTGGAACCGCTGGGTCGATTGACTCGAAACTTGGTACACATGCTCAATGGATCTGGGGCTCTCAGATTTGCATTTGAAAATTTGTTCCGTAAAACAAGATGGCCGCCATTAACCAATCAAAATTGTCGGTTTTTCAAATAACGGATTTGGACGAGGAAAGTGGCTACATATATGCACTGCGATATGGTGATCATGAATATGCAAAAATTTTGGTCCTCAGTCACGTGGTTTGGCCACCATCTTGAATTTTGTCAGAAACGGAGCACATCTTGTAGAGCCTATATCTCTGGGACTACGATAGGTACAGCCTTATAGTTTGTAGTATTATATTGTCCAGAAGCAGCTCTTTCAGAAGTGTGTCTACCCTTTTACGTAGGTTCAATAGTTTCGCCGCTATAGAGGAATCAAAATTGTCAAATTTTCAAATGAAGACATTATTAGGGTTGCAAGCCACAGGCGTGCAAACCTATTGTTATTGCTAATGTGTGATTCCGCCGGATTTTGTGTCAACTGTATCCCGGCCGCTGTTTCACCGATGAAGTCGAAACTTCACATAAATATTGGGGAATGTGAGATCTAGTGCATATCAAAAGAAGAAGCTGATTGGTCAGATGGTTCGGCGGCCATCTTGAATTTTCCCTAAAACCTTTCAAGATCTTCTCCTCTGGAACCGCTGGGTCGATTGACTCGTAACTTGGTACACATGCTCAATGGATCTGGGGCTCTCAGATTTGCATTTGAAAATTTGTTCCGTAAAACAAGATGGCCGCCATTGACCAATCAAAATTGTCGGATTTTCAAATAACGGATGTGGATGAGGAAAAGTAACTACACATATGCATTGCCATATGGCGATCACGAATATGCAAAAAATTTCTATCTAGGTTACGTGGTTTGGCCGCCATTTTGAATTTTGTCAGAAATGGAACACATCTTGTACAGGCGATAACTCTGGTACTACGGAGGGTACAGCCTTGCAGTTTGTTGCATTATATTCTCCAGGAGCAGCTCTTTTGGAAATATGCCGTCCATTTTTACGTAGCTTCAATAGTTTTGCCTTTATAGAGGAATCAAAATTGTCAAATTTTCAAACAATGCCGAAAATCTCCTAATTTGAGAAGTACTTTTGTGTAATATTACACGAACGACGAGTCGGATTATTCTGAAAGTTGGCACACATACTCGCTGTATAACTGCTATGATGAGTGTAAAATTTCAGCATGATCGCTTGATTAGTTTCAGAGGTATGGTAGAACGTGACATTTGAGTAGGTCTGAGCTTATGGCTGAAACTGTACTTAACAAAAGCAGACTGTGAGAAGCGCTATCTCCGGGCGACTAATTTCCAAGCTCAACTTTCTACATTCAAGTCTTTTTCTGGACTCCAGGGACAGTTTTCTGTACCTATTTCAACGTACTAACATTTTGATTTCGATGAAGGAGCCGTCTAGGGCGAAAACAAAGGTCAGAAACGTGTTCCCCACGTGCTGCTGACCAAGAAAAAGTGTTTTTGGAAGCTCTAAATTCATTTATTAGGGGGCCTTATTAGGGTTGCAAGCCAGAGGCTGCAAACCTCTTATTATTGGTATTATTATTATTATTTTTCTTTTTCTTCCGCCGGATTTTGTGGCAAAATTTCCTCAGCCGTCATTCAACCGATGAAGTCGAAACTTCACACAGGTATTGGGGATCGAGAGATCTAATGCATATCAAAAGAAGAAGTCGATTGGTCAAAAGCCCCGGCGGCCATCTTGGATTTACCCTCAAAAAAAAGTTTTTTTCAAAGATCTTCTTCTCTGGAACCGCTGGGTCGATTGGCTCGAAACTTGAGACACATGATCTATGGATCTGGGGCTCTCAAAATACGATTTGAAATTTTGCTGCGTAAAACAAAATGGCCGCCATTGACCAATCAAAATTGTTAATTTTTCAAGTAACGGATTTGGACGGGGAAAGTGGCTACATATATGCATTGGGATATGGCGATCACGAATATGCAAAAATTTTGTACCTAGGTCACGTGGTTTGGCCGCCATCTTGAATTTTGTCAGAAACGGAGCACATCTTGTAGAGCCTATATCTCTGGAACTACGATAGGTACAGCCTTGCAGTTTGTTGCATTATATTCTCCAGGAGTAGCTCTTTCGGAAGTATGCCATCCATTTTTACGTAGCTTCAATACTTTTGCCGCTATAGAGGAATCAAAATTGTCAAATTTTCAGACAATGCCGAAAATCACCTAGTTTGAGAAGTACATTTGTGTAATATTACACGAACGACGAGTCGGATTATTCTGAAATTTGGCACACATACTCGCTGTATAACTGCTATGAAGGGTTGTAAAATTTCAGCATGATCGCCTGATTAGTTTCAGAGGTATGGTCGAACGTGGCATTTGAGTAGGTCTGAGCTTATGGCTGAAACTGTACTTAACAAAAGCAGACTGGGAGAAGCGCTATCTCCGGGCGACTAATTTCCAAGCTCAACGTTCCCCAATCAAGTCATAGTCTGGACTCCAGGGACCGTTTTCTGTACCTATTTCAACGTACTAACATTTTGATTTCGATGAAGGAGCCGTCTAGGGCGAAAACAAAGGTCAGAAACGTGTTTCCCACGTCTTGTTGACCAAGAAAAAGTGTTTTTTGAAGCTCTAAATTCATTTATTAGGGGGCCTTATTAGGGTTGCAAGCCAGAGGCTGCAAACCTCTTATTATTGGTATTATTAGGGTTGCAAGCCAGAGGCTGCAAACCTCTTATTATTGGTATTATTATTATTATTATTATTATTTTTCTTTTTCTTCCGCCGGATTTTGTGGCAAAATTTCCTCAGCCGTCGTTCAACCGATGAAGTCGAAACTTCACACAGATATTGAGGAATGGGAGATCTAATGCATATCAAAAGAAGAAGCCAATAGGACAAAAGCCCCGGCGGCCATCTTGGATTTACCTTCGAAAAAAGTATTATTTCAAAGATCTTCTCCTCTGGAACCGCTGGGTAGATTGACTTGAAACTTGGTACGCCTGATGTATGGATCTGGGGCTCTCAGTTTACGATTTGAAAATTTGCTCCGAAAAACAAAATGGCCGCCATTGACCAATCAAAATTGTCGGATTTTCAAATAACGGATGTGGATGAGGAAAAGTAACTACACATATGCATTGCCATATGGCGATCACGAATATGCAAAAAATTTCTATCTAGGTTACGTGGTTTGGCCGCCATTTTGAATTTTGTCAGAAATGGAACACATCTTGTACAGGCGATAACTCTGGTACTACGGAGGGTACAGCCTTGCAGTTTGTTGCATTATATTCTCCAGGAGCAGCTCTTTTGGAAATATGCCGTCCATTTTTACGTAGCTTCAATAGTTTTGCCTTTATAGAGGAATCAAAATTGTCAAATTTTCAAACAATGCCGAAAATCTCCTAATTTGAGAAGTACTTTTGTGTAATATTACACGAACGACGAGTCGGATTATTCTGAAAGTCGGCACACATACTCGCTGTATAACTGCTATGATGAGTGTAAAATTTCAGCATGATCGCTTGATTAGTTTCAGAGGTATGGTAGAACGTGACATTTGAGTAGGTCTGAGCTTATGGCTGAAACTGTACTTAACAAAAGCAGACTGTGAGAAGCGCTATCTCCGGGCGACTAATTTCCAAGCTCAACTTTCTACATTCAAGTCTTTTTCTGGACTCCAGGGACAGTTTTCTGTACCTATTTCAACGTACTAACATTTTGATTTCGATGAAGGAGCCGTCTAGGGCGAAAACAAAGGTCAGAAACGTGTTCCCCACGT
>JAVTVY010005003.1:0-37459 GCA_036873755.1 Hanleya hanleyi
ACATGAGATTAATATAAAGTAAATTCAAAATGTAGCTCATATTCAGTGGGCAATTGTGTGGTCTACTCCTCAGATTGTATGCCTATAACATTAAATATGATCCAATGTCTGTGTGTTCGTTTGCCTTCTTGTAACTCGCAAATCGCAATTTATACGTTAGTCCAAACACAGTAACGGACTTGCAAGCGAAAGTGACATCTCACCTGACAATTGACTGTTGTTAAAACGTTGACAAAATATGTCCTTGCAGATACGTTGTGGCAAAGATATAATGTCCGTGCAGAAACGGTGTGACAAAGATGTAATGTTATTGCAGAAACGTTGTGACAAATATATAATGTCATTGCAGAAACGTTGCGACAAAGATATAATCATTGCAGAAACGTTGTGACAAAGATGTAATGTCATTGCAGAATTGTTGTGACAAGGATATAGTGTCATTGCGGAAGCGTTGTGACAAAGATATAATGTCATTGCAGAAACGTTGTGACAAAGATATAATGTCATTTCAGAAACGTTGTGACAAAGATATAATGTTCTTGCAGAAACGCTGTGACAAAGATATGTCCTTGCAGAAACGTTGTGACAAAGATATAATGTCCTTGCAGAAACGTTGTGACAAAGATATAATGTCATTGCAGAAACGTTGTGACAAAGATATAATGTCCTTGCAGAAACGTTGTGACAAAGATATAATGTAATTGCAGAAACGTTGTGACAAAGATATAATGTCCTTACAGAAACGTTGTGACAAAGATATAATGCCATTGCAGAAACGTTGTGACAAAGACATAATGTCCTCGCAGAATCGTTGTGACAAAGATATAATGTCATTGCAGAAACGTTGTGATGCAACATTGTTTCAACGTAAGTATGTCAAAGTAAATAGCAATATTCCAAAATCTCCATCAGAATTTCTTCTTCAGAAAGTAGGCAAGACAATAACGTGTTTTTGTGCGTGTGTGTGGGTGGGGGAATTTCAGTCTCTATATTTGGTGCGAGTGGGTAGGATTTAACGTCGCTTTTAACAGTTTTTGTCGTATGACGCCTGTGCCTACTTGTAACCAAGCAATCTTACTGCCACTGTGGTGTGATAGTGTTGCCTCAATGAAGCACCATGTGGTAGGCAGACACTTCAACCAGTCACCATTGTCACGAATCCAGACCAACCAGTCCTTGGTATATCCTCTTAAAGCTGAGTGTCAAGCGAGGAAACATTTTTATTTTTTCAAAACAGTTTTGATTTGATACAGATGGTGGGGGTTCCTTACTTCTTTGTGGCGTTATCCTATGTTACAGTACGCATAGCAGGTCATATTTAAATAAAGGGTTTACATGTAAACAAATTAAAGCACAATTAAGTTCTCCACAAATCAGGTACGATATGATATGAAAGAGCATATAACTTGTCATTATGAATTGATGGAAGAGTCAGAGGTGTCTGTTATTCTGTCCGGCGGCGGCCATTTTTTTATGTAAAATTGTGTAATATTTTCACAGTTTTCCCAATTTCGGCTATGAGCTGAATATTTCTGATATTGAATTTATGAAGCAGAATGTGAAACAAAACCCATAAACAGATATTTTTCATCTCTATAGACAAAACTGTGTTTGTGTTTATTACAGAGATGAACAAAAGTGACCATTGTTATGAGGGATGAATGGATGCTTACAATGTAGGTAAAATTAGGAATATTATCTCCCCAGTTATTCAAAGTCAAAATATTTTTTCCAGTCAATTCCTTCATCTCAATTTCTCCATCTTCAAGCATGGGAATATTGATGAAATATGAATAAACTCAATGAAAAATGCACATCAAGGTTTGGCCTTGAACACCAGGATCAACGCAGCACCCATTCTATTTATAAAGTTTGGTCACCAAGTCAAACAGATGCTGGTATATCATTAAATGAGAGAAATCCACCAAACCGGATTCCGATGTACTTCCAGATTTTTTCAGTTGCAGGCTGTGTCGCTCTAAGGAATGTAAACGTCCAGCCACGTAGAGACTGGTCCGTGAAGGATCTCGATACGTAGTTTGGACGAGGGGGTGACGTTGTTAGGTTGTGGGGAAGAATTGTGTCATCAGGTACATATTGCTGTATGGGGAGAAATAACATCGAACAGATATTCCTGTATTTTCCGGTAATATTTTGGTTTGCGTTTCCACTGACATTTGTGCATATTATAACGGTGTAAATTAATCCGGACACCCAGGTATAATAGTCACGGAGTAAGAAATCGGAGTTTCCGAGAAAGATATTATTATCTGAGATCTATTTGTTTGGAATTCCTTCTAAATGACTTCCAAAATGCCGTGTAAATATTTCATATTTGTATATCTTCAACTTGGTCCGATATTATATTTTCTGAATGTGATATGAAATATGCCGTGTTTCTCAAATCTAAACTTCACCAGGTCAAGACCGAACACTATACGAGTAGTATAAAATCAAGTGTTTTTCGCTAATGATCATTGATCCTGAGCAGGGTCACGATCAAGATCAGTGACGTCATTTTGATCAGGGGTCAGGGTTAAATGGGGAGGCCGGGATGGAAGGAGAAGACTTAGGTGAAATGACGAGGCCAGGGGTGAAATGAATAGAGCAAAGTGCTCATTTAATTTCGGTTCGGTTCAGAGAGGAAAGGGTGCACTGAAAGTGACGTCATCACATGAGTAGGAGCATGATCAATGAGCAGCAACAGGCTCAGGATCAGGAACAGATTTAGTGTCGTCACCATGATCAGAGGTGAAGGATGGGGTCGAGGTGAAATGAGGAGCGAGCAAGCTGTTAAAGAAGTTGTAAAATCTGTTCAGGTTCATTGATTCGACGAGTCAGAATCAGAATTTTCTCAAAAAATGTACTCAGGCGACCAAGCTTTTTCCGTGATTTAATCTTCGCTCATGTATAAGTACACTGACCATGCACACGATTCGTGTACACCCATGGACCCAAATTGACGATGTACATGGACGAGGCACATACACATGAACGATGTAGTGGTCTGTATACATTTACATTGAGAGTATATAAAGACCAAACGTGATCATATGATTATATTTTAATAAGAATGTTCAAGCATTAACATCACCACACATGTCTAATGTTTGCCGTATGTGTTATATGACATGAAGCACACATTAAGTTTAGGAAGACATATGCAATTAATACATGGTAATCAAACATTCATGAAGATGTCAAGACAGGGACAGGCATCATTTGGGTTAGAACATATAATTATGGATGAGGTCTAGAGTGTGTAGTAATGCAAAATACACAAGTTGAGAAACTATTACGCCAATTAACGATGGGCGTCGCCGAAAGGACGAAATGCAAAAAAATCAAGATGGCCACTTTGATGACGCCACAGTAACGTCATATTCAAAACAGATGTTTTTTGGTTGATTTTTCGGACAGATTTTTCGATTTTTTATTTATTTATGTGATTTCTTTGCTAAAACTGCATGATAAATTTGTAAATAATAGTCTGATGTGAAATAAAATAGATTTTTCCCAAGTCACGGAGGACCAGCTTTCATGTTTTTTGTCGTTTCGAAGATAGGGAAGAAAGTTTGGTAGGGGGGAGGCATACTCTCCTCAACGGCCAGATAGGTTCAATTTAGAAAAATCTTGAATCGCAATAAAGCCCTGATTTGGGGAAGTAGACAACGATTATTTAGACAGTAATTCAGTTCATGCAGCTCGTGTAGTTAATATGACGTAACTCATGTTGATCCCCTTCCCTGCCAACACACACGCACACACACACACAAACACGCTCGCATCACTTGGTTCACTTGGAGATAAAACATAACCGCTTTATTGACTGTGCATTTGTCCGTTGAGAGCTACCATAATTTGATAGGATATATAATCCCTCCTGCTACGCCAGGGTAGTAGTGGCTACTCATCATCCTTCCTGGATTCCTCTTGGTATATATCAGGGTTGTGGTGGATTATTATATCGCCCCTCCTGTTATATCAGGGTTGTAGTGGATTATATTATCATCTCTTCTGCTACATGTATGTCAGGGTAGTAGTTGTTGCTCATCATCCTTCCTGGATTCTTGTTGGTATATATCAGGGTTGTGGTGGATTATTATATCGCCCCTCCTGTTATGTCAGGGTTGTAGTGGAGTTTATTATCCCTCAACCTAAATCGTAGCATTTCCATTGGTCAGTTTACCAGGGTGTAAAAATTCGTACACCCCGGGGATCTTTCCATGTCAACTTCCGACCGGTCTGACCGATCACGTGACCAATCATCTTAATGCTGTATACTGAACCATGTTGAACGGTGTGGCCGAACGGTCCTCTAGCGGAAGGGCTCCCAGGGGATAAAAATTCACGGTTCACGTGCGAAAGCAGACATGGCGGATCTCCACTTCAAGACTTCCAACTTAAATTTTCCACTATTTCTGGCGGGAGATACCCTAATATTGACCAGAATACCATCATAGTCGGAGTATTCTACTTCTCGCATGTCGAGAATATAAATATAACGAACATGAAGCGTTTTCTGGCCACGCGAAAATTATGCATAATCGCTACCGAACCAAGTTCGGCGTGTTGTGCGCTTTCAAAGATCATTTCCCGAAATCAACACACAATATTATACACAACCGTTGATATTTGATGAAAGGAAGTCTTGCTGCATCACGTTCAATCAATCTTTTAGACACACATACCTTGTAAATGGTTATATTTAGGGTCAAAATTGAACATTGTCACAGCTCGGCGTCCGTGTTGCGCGTCTACATTACTCGCGTAGACAACGCGTTTTGTCAAAATCGAGATCGGTTTCGTAAATAGACAGACACATATATGCTGAATTTCCGTGGTAAAGTTTCGGAAAAATTGCCCTTTTAACTCTATAATTCGATGCGTTAATTAAAAAATGCTTTCGGGATAATAAATTCGTTATTCAGGTTTTTCCCAGGGTGTATGAAAAGTTATGACCCTACCTGAAACTCATACACCCTGAGGCGTCAGCCGAAGGGTGTATGAGTTTCAGGGAGGGTCATAACTTTTCATACACCCTGGGAAAAACCTGAATAACTAATAATATTATCATCTCTTCTGCTACATGTATGTCAGGGTAGTAGTGGCTACTCATCACCCTTCCTGGATTCTTGTTGGTATCAGGGTTGTGGTGGATTATTATATCGCCCCTCCTGTTATATCAGGGTTGTAGTGGATTATATTATCATCTTTTCTGCTACATGTATGTCAGGGTAGTAGTGCGTCATTCATCACACGTCATTTCACCAACTGAGTCGACAGTCCTACGAGCCGTCCTTCATCGTATATCCGAGGTGAGGCTACACGTCTATGAGGATAACGTCACCATTTTGAAAGACCATGATATCTGCTGGTCAGACCCTGACAACACATCGAATACGGTTAACTTAAACGGGTGTTGAGCGTTGAGCTCGGCAGCTACCTCATCTACAGGGAGAATGTAGTCTACGTAAACCGTGGTCCGTACTGTGCACGCTTGGTTTGATCCTTGACCCAGATCTTTGGGCGGCCATCGTGAAAGTGATGCCTATTGTGGACCAGCTGTTATCGCGCTATGGAGGGCGCAGTGACCGAAACCAATGGACAAATCATCAATCGCATAGGAACCACGATAAGAACTACCCGGTTCTAACTTCCGTGGCCTCTAAAGATGTCCCTGTGAAACTTGATACCTGTATTCCACCGGCGTAGGACGACGACGCCATGGACTATCCTAATATGTTCAGTCAAACCGATGGCAATTACATTTATACAACGAAGGCTGATACAGCGTCAGAACTTCGACACCGGTGCTAAATATCCACTGATTTATTTCATGTTAATACTATCACATGATACACCATAATGATGGCTAATAAATACAGCCGACTGTTTTAGGTCTGTACTGATCCTAAACTATGCCGAGTCGGCGAACCACATCACCGTTCGCCAGGAATCCATCTCCGTCTGCGGATGAGGGAAACTTTACCACAGACCTGATGAGCCGCCCACGGAGACCTTACCGATTCAGGAAGCTGTGGATTCTATCTGCCAATGTCACTGGCCTTCCAGCGGCGCTGTTCTCACCACAATCGCCCTGTGTTGGGCCTGTATCATTTCCGGTGTGTATAATACCAGGCTACCCACTATGCCTATATCGGGTTTGAGGACCAAGCCTCGGCCTTCAAGTTGAATCTTACCTTCGGCTATTTATTAAGGCCCGAGGAAACTCCATTACTTTTACCCGAGTAACAATACCCGCGTGTACGACCAGGCCTTGTTCATTACGGATAGTGCGTCACTGGAGACGGAACTGGCCAGACTGGAGAATTTGGATACCTTGGTACGGGCCCGCGAATAACGCACCATCACCAAAAGGCAGTTGCAGATGAAAACAACGTGACTTTTTGGTTACTAAACTGATCGACCACTCGATTCTTTGACCTGACTGAAATGACGGATAACGAATTCTGACAAAACAGACTTTTTCTCCCTCTCAATACGCGAGAGTGTCACAACCTTTGTCTTTCACATACTGACCATGACGGAGCATAGAATATGTACGTTTCTCCGTTTCACCCACGAAGTCTACCTTTACGTCTATAAGGTCTATAAGGTCGACATCATGGAAGAGGGAGACGTGGACCGTACACAACTGCGACTGGCTCACATGCGTCTATCCCTGGAGGGTTTGAATCAAATTCAAACGTGTGTTGTCTGGTGAACTGGACCAGGCCACCTCATCTACTTCTATCGCGATGTGTACGTCGGCTCGGCTAAATGAAGGTACAGTGCATTTTCCCGTTCACCCTGTTGTATGGTCCGCATCGGAGAATACCGTGACTGATGTGGATCAGGTGCTTACAGAGAACGAGCGGTTATCAGACGAGTTGGACTGGCCTCGTCCCATGGACGATGCGCTTGCAGAAACCAATAAAATTTTCTAGAAAGAATGTCGAACCGCCGCAAGATATTACCGTTATAAATAAACGATAGAATCTCTGTTCTTCATCAGTCGTCACCACGAAGAGAAAGTGTCGGAAACGGTGTATAGCAATCTCGACGTTCCGGTCGCCTAAACTGCATTTTTCAGCTGTCTATCGAGCGCTAAGCCCCAGGGAATAACACGAGTCCAATCAGAGACTGGTTAAACAAACAGGACACCTATACCTTACATCGAGTTGCCCGCCGCCCTTTCGACGGAACCGGGTCATCGTTAGAGGTAGAGATGCACAATGGCAAGCGAATTTGGTCGATATCAGCGCCTTCGACAGACACAACGACAGTAATCAGTATATTGACGTGCATATTTCTTGTCGAAGTATGCGTGGGTCGTGCCCTTCAGGACGAAAACGGGAGATCTTTCAAGCGTATCTTCAAGACGGGTAGCAAAATATTGTATTTGCAAACCGACGAAGGTACAGAAATATTAAATAGACCCTTTCAACAATATCAAAAAGAGGATCTTCTTTTTTCACACGTACAACGAGACCAAGGCTTCTATTAACGAAAGGTTCAATCAAATGCCGCCTTTACAAATATTTCATCTATAACAATATAAGGTGGGACATCGATCTCCTCGACCATCTGATCGAGGGTTACAAACGAGCCTGCCACCGAAGTATTCGGAGAGCACCCATCGACGTCACCGAACGCAACTAAGCCCAAGCTGTTGTGTCTTGTGCTCCATGCAACCACAACCACAAGCAAAGGAGCTGAACATGTATCAAAGACATGTTCCAGAAGTTAACTCCCCAAATTGCGCGATGAGCACTTCGTGATTGAAGGCCGTGTATCCCGTTAGCCGCGGGTGTATGAACTGGAAGGCCTTCAAGGGGAGCCACGGAAGGGGCATTTTATCCGAAGGAATAAAACCTGTGGTGAAAAACAACGTAAGACTACTACATTGCGGAACGCATCATAAAGGCTGCACGCAGCGAGGCAAGACGGTGCACCTCGTGAAATGGCAAGACTCGCCAAGTTCGTTAATTACTGGGTCTTGACCAACCAGTTTAAACGTCTATAAAGTCAGGAAACACAGCTGTTAGCGTTCATTCTATGCTCGACCATGAACACAGTAATATGGACAAACGGTAACCGCCTCTACACACGGCGTATTCCAAAACGCGCAAAGCACGATTGGGTTTTTTGGTCACATTGCTAACCATGCTTATTATCTTCCACAGCTCTGTGTTTTACGACGTAGCGTATCTCAGCCCTCTACTCCAAATAGGACACAGCCACCACCCGTAAGTGCATGTCAGACGAGTCTATAGACCCCATAAACGCTAGCACCAGTCAAACCTCGCCTGGCCCCAGCGACCACCACACCGAGTCCACGGGTACAGACCAAGTCAACATCGAGCCATACACCAAGTATTGCAGTTATCACTGTGCCTGAAAATTCACCGTATACGGCCAACGACATTGAACGCACTAATGTGCCGACAGCGGTACAAAGGCTCGACGCACACACAAGTGCTGCGATGGTTTCGACCCCATCTCACCCGTACCAGATATACGAGAGCGGATTCCCCCACTTCAGCTAATACACATTCAAACATGGAGCCCATGTGGCAACATCCCTTCACCTGCCTCATCGCGGGGCCCACGGGCTCAGGCAAAACGTACCCCGCCCAGACATTCCTTCAATACGCCGACAGCATGATAGCGTCACCCTTCGTCCGAGTCGTGTGGTGTTGCGGTGAATAGCAGGCGGCATACGAGACGCTGCCCCGTATCACGTTCGTGATAGGACTACTTAACCTGACCGACTTGGAGCCGAACACCATGGTGGTCATGGAGGATCTCATGGAGGCAGTCATTATTGTCGCCCCAGCATCAGCTACATTGTACAAAATATGTTCAGTAACAATAAAGGGCTGGGGTGTATGTTTAATGATGGGGATAATAAAAATAGAACACACCATACGGTTGACTTGGTATCTGAAATGATAGGATGTGCAAAGGATAAAATTGGGAGGGTAGTGGGTTCCACTGTTTGTTGTATATGATGTCTGCTTGAGTACAAAAGCTTGCGTCTAAGCTACGTGTACTGAAGACAGCCCCGTTCGAGTTGGCCCGGACCATTGTACGCGGCGCAGAGCCTGACCTGGTATCCTGTCTGTGAGAGATTGGGTACAACGTGTTGAAAATCAAAAGTTCCGCCGACCCGCGCTCAGACGACCAAGATGGCCAACCCTGGTACAGAAGTGCTTCTCTCAAGCTAAGAAGAAAAAGATCTTACGGAAAGGCGGCTTTCTCGGTGTCATATTATGCTAGGCCGCATAATGGGGCATCCGGAAAAAATGGCCAGCTTCAAACCCTGCAATCTGCGTACCCGATCCTTCCTACTGTAAAGTCGTTGAACACGCTCGATGAGTCAGATATTTTACGACGGGATTTAAGCGACAGTGTGAAAGTACAACAATACAATCGATTCAACGGAACATCGCATTCTTGGAGCAATACAAGACTCCCTCACCTGAATAAAGGTCGCTCAATCGCACAACCAGTAGCCTTAAGTCAGAACTGCACAATTCTGCATAGTTAGGATCGTGGTAACTAACAATCAGTTATCAAAGAGGAAAGATCAAGCACTGGTTGGCTCGTTGTCAAGATAATGTGACTGGTTCGTAGAGATAGGAGTGAAAACTGTTAAAATACACGTTTAAATCCTACTCCCTCACTCACTTAATTAGTTACTGGTAAACTTTTCGTGCAGTACCATTAGGATACCAATGTGAACGGTACTGGATTGTGAAAGTTTGCCTGTGTGTGTAGGAATCACTGCGTCAGATTTTACCCTCTTCCTTGCTACAATGTATCACAAGTTTGCAGGATTACGCGGTGATGCACTATGATCCGCCTAGTATAAGCAATTTATTCGGCAGATTTGTCAGCCCTACTGATTAGAAATTGGCATCTAAGTTTGAAAATGAGATTCTGGCCTTAAATCCATGTCCTGGGTTTAGAAAATAATTCGTTTCAAAGTCCGGCCATGCTCGAAAATGTACTAGTCTTGATAAAATCAATTCTGAATTACTGGAAAATGCGGCTGAAGTTGTTGCTGTCGCTAACTCATGTAATGAATGTCCCTTTACAAATTAAGTGTACAACACTATAGAGAAAAAGAGAGAATTGAGCACTGAAGAGACGGCTGGAGCCCTACTAGTATAGACCTATGTAGTTTTTGCCTGCTTGTTTGGAAATGTTTGAGAACGCTGTCGACTCTATTCAAATAAACACTCAATATTATATTATCAGCACTCCTGTTGTCGAAAAAAGCACTGAATAGTAACCGCAGTTACTGATGCTTCCGACTTCATTTTGAAGCACATTGATCAATTACAAATGGTAGGGACAGTTTTCCAGTAGCCGTCGATCACGACATCTCATTTTATCAAGTGAAATACGTGAGGAAAGGCAATACTGAATTATTGTGGTTAACAAACTATTGACTGGATCGAAAACGGTATTTAGAGTTCGGTGGCACTAAACCACACGAACTTGAAGTCACTTATTGTGTTCCGCAGTGGTCAGTTCCTGGACTCATGATATTTGTATTGTACATACATTCTAAAAGTAAAATAATTTGAGTCCTGTTATTATATCTAATGCCCTGCCTTTGATCTCCGTATGATACTGACTGGCTTTACAAAAATAAATACCATCTCAATTATTCAGTGTGTAAATGGATATTTGTTAACCAAGGCCGATTGCATGAAGGTAAAGATATCTATAGTTAACAAGAAACTCCAGCAATATAAGTTCGTGTGTAATGTTTGATTTATGATCATGCCGAGAATGTAGTTTTGAAGTTAAGAGCATACATGAAGAGAGAGGCTAGGTGTATTACGAAGGGTCCAGTCTTATATGGATACAAATGTATCTGTTCAATTGTATGATGGCCTAGGCATGCCCATGTTTGGTGATTATGGGCTGTATATGACACACGTGCATAAAGGGTACAGATCATGATAGGGGCCAGAAACCATGTTTGAAAGATTACATCACAGTGCTATCTTAGAAAGACAGTGGTTCATTTTTTGCCTTTTTTGGATTGAGGATGTTTGTTTACCTGGTTTGTTGGAAGTAGTAATTACTGGTCTTGCACGAGATCTGCTAATAAGAAGCTTTTATCTATTCCAAATTTAAAGTTGCAGAATTATCAGAGATATTTTATTTTACAGGTGCGAAACTATGAAACGGCTTTATGATAGTCTCTATAATACGGAGCCGTAAAAGGGACATCGGAGGTATACTCCCAGTTAATAACTACGACCCGCACTTATTAAGTGCGACCCTCAGTTATTAACTGCGACCCGCACTTACTAACTGAGGGTCGCAGTTATTAAGTGCCACATTTAATATAAGTGCGGGCCCCAATTAATAAGTGAGGATCGCAGTTGATAAGTGCGGATCGGAGCATGCTCCAGAGCCATAAAAGGGACATCGCAGGTATACTCCCAGTTAATAACTACGATCCGCACTTATTAAATGCGACCCTTAGTTAGTAAGTGCGGGTCGCAGTTAATAACTGAGGGTCGCAGGTAATAAGTGCGGATCGGAGCATGTCCCTTCTACGGCTCCGTACTATAATACAGTGCCAGTCCGTTAACGTTTCAAATACCATTTGATAGGAGATATCTTAAACAAGATAACATCATATTTTATACTTCAATTCAAATGATTGTGATAATGCAGATTGCTCTTATTGTTATTTGGAAATGAGTATTTATATTGCTTCAAGTGTTTTATGTCCCTTGACTTTATATATGAATCCAATGTATTGCTTAACCGTAAACCCAGGTAAAATAATCGAATTTCACATTTAACGTTTTTATGTCATGGGCGTCAACTGTTAGCTCAATGATAATAAACATATCAAATTACAATTCCTGTACCCTGTACAACCTGGTACTGTAGTGAAGTCACATGAATGCGGTTTGCTAACTTGAGCGTTGAGTGACCGAGTTATGGTCACTTCATGTATATATAGAAAAGTCAATATACCACGTTATACATTAAACCTTCAAGACCGTACTTGTATTTCGAACTAGTATACTATTGCTTACACCCTCTCGTCAGTTTTCTAGAAATAAATTGTGCAATAACCGTTTTGATTTAGGTATATTTGAATGACGCGAGATAATCCTTGATCTGGACTGAAAACGTCCTCTCTGAAATAATTAGATTGAAATTCCAATATTTTCAATTTTCAATCTGTTCATTAGATTTGAAGAATTTATTTTGGATTCAAACGTCAATCTCGAAAAGTTAATCTACTAACTACAATTGCTAATCGGAAGGAACACGCTAAAACAAGTTTCAAAGTTTCCTAGTTTCAGCTCGGAATTTCCAAGCGCCTCCATCTCCCCCAAGCTCTCATAAGATTTAGTGCAGTAGCGGTACTACAAAACACGGTGAATACGGATTTTTGTCTTGCATAGAACTTTCATTTTCCATCAAAATGTGACCATATCGTGAATAGATTTTATAGTGTGGTCATACAAATAAAATTATTCCAATCCAAACAAGCGGTTGATGGCATCACGCAATTGTTTTATGATCACATGCATGTAGATTACAAGTTTGGTGCTCCTAGTCAAAGTCATTCTTCAGATGAATTGACAGAGTTTACCCTGGAGATCCGAAAAAATGAGTCAATCTGACAGATGTTCGTTAGACTTCTATTTTATGACCACATGCATTTGTGATTTAGGTTTGGTGTGCCAGGCACGATATCACTTATACGACACTCCACATTACGACAACGTCTAACAAGCAGTGGAGACGCACAACTCAATTCTGACGCTACAATGTTGACAATCAAGCCGCACAGTGCGCTCCGCCATAGCCGTCTGTTTTGGGGGATTTACTCTAAATAGCAAATGCCTCTTTAACCCGAGTTAATCCTCAAATTAAACCATGAAATAATGGCATCTAAGGACCTCAGTGATTATGTTCCTCACTATCTATTTTGTCTTATTCGGGAGATGCACAAGTGCAGGTCACGTGGTGCATTTTGGGTAAGTTCCGGTCGACGGCAAGTAGTAGCGTTACGTTAAATTGACTCAACTTTCACCCGGATGTAGAGGTCATTTGTGGAGGTCACGTGGAGGTCGGAGAGGTCAAGTGCACTATAATTCCGGCAGAATGACCAAAAAGCTACCTCCAACACAGGAGAGTTCCAATTGTTGCAGGGGATGTATTCCTCCGCGGTCCTGGCGGAAATGCGGTCGCGGGAAAAAGCTTCCGCGGAGAAAAAGTAGCCCCTAGATAAAATGGTCCGATGGGGTCGAGTGAGGTATCAAAGTGAAGCATTCGTGAAGGAGCATCTGATGGGCTGGGTGTGGGGTTGAAATATCGGCATTCTGCGCATGCGCGGTGGCCCAAGGGTATGAAAATAGCCGTTTTGGAGCTAGGGAGTCCCTAATGGTCCAATGGGGTCATATGAGGTATCCATGTGAAGCATTCGTGAAGGGGCATCTGATGGGCTGGGTGTGGGGTTGAAATATCGGCATTCTGCGCATGCGCGGTGGTCCAAGGGTATGGAAATACACGTTTTGGAGCTAGGGGAGCCCCTAATGGGCCGATGGGGTCATATGAGGTATCAAAGTGAAGCATTCATGAAGGGGCATCAGATGGGGTAGGTGTGGGGTTGAAATATCGGCATTCTGCGCATGCGCGTTGGCCCAAGGGTATGAAAATAGACGTTTTGGAGCTAGGGGAGCCCCTAGTGGGTCGATGGAGGCGTATGAGGTATCCATGTGAAGCCTAGGTGAAGGGGCATCCAGTCACGGGTGGGTGCATGTAAAATTTTTCCTGAAAAAAAAAGCGGAACACGGACTTTATCGAAAAATCCGGGAAAATGCCTATAAGGGGGATATATAGGTCGCCGGGCTTAACGGGGCTTGCCTGTCAATAGAGTTATCTCCCCCTAGTTTCAGGGTGGGTGTATGTAAAATTTTTCCTGAAAAAATACAGAACACGGACTTTATTCTAAATTACGTGAAAATGCCTATATGGGGTATGGGGGGTATAGGACCATCCTGGGAAACCTACTTCTCGACATTTGTGGTATAGGTTGTGGGGTCTCGTTTTCTTAGTCTCGTCAAGACAAACACGATAGGAAGTGTCCCGGAGCGAATCGGTGAAATTTTTGAAAAAGTACGATATAGCCCCATATAGTCCCATACTGGGGGTATAGAACCAATGTTTGTCCCGCTGGGAAACCTACTTCTAGACATTTGCGGTATGGTTGTTTGGATTTGTTTTTCACGTCTCGTCATTTAGAACACGATAGGAAGTGTCCCGGAGCGAATCGGTGAAATTTTTGAAAAAGTACCATACAGCCCATATAGACCCATATAGTCCCATACTGGGGGTATAGGATCAATGTTTGTCCCCCTGGGAAACCTACTTCTATACATTTGCGGTATGGTTGTTTGGATTTGTTTTTCACGTCTCGTCATTTAGGACACGATAGGAAGTGTCCCGGAGCAAAACGGTGAAATTTTTGAAAAAAGTCACCGAGGCCTGGGTAGGCCCATAGGCCTATACTGCATGGCTATGGGTGTATAGGGCCATACGGGGTGGACATGTTGGAGTCTAGGTGAGTCCCTAATGGTCCAATGGGGTCAAGTGAGGTCTTATTTTGAAGCTCTCGTGGAGGAGCACTTGACTACACTAATGGTTCGCCTGTGTTCAATAGTCTGCGCATGCGCAGACTGGCCCGTAGTATAGAAAGCAGGCATTTTGGGGGGTATGTGGGTGTGTGTTTAGGTTAGAGATGGGCTATTTACGGTTCGAATGGGTCGTGTGATGTATCCATGTGAAGCCTATGTGAGGGAGCCTCTGATGGCGTGGGTGTGGGGTTGAAATATCGTCATTCTGCGCATGCGCAACCTGGCCGTAGTATGGAAATAGACGTTTTTGGGGTCTAGCCGAGCCCCTCATGGGCCTATTGGGTCGAGTGAGGTATCCATGTGAAGGCTAGATGTGGGGGCTAGACTAATTATATATTCTGTATTATACAATCGGATAGCGGTTGTCGTGAATAACAACAAGTTCAGCAATGTTTATATAGTTTATTATCCCCAATGTTACATCATACCCAGGCTGGGGGAGCCGCCCTAGGTATGTTTAGTATGTTCACAGCAAAACAAATTGAAATATCGAACACAATGTTTTATTATTTAACGCACCGTCACATTAGGTACAAGTGTTTACTGAGCTCAAGTCAACGATCAGCATGTAGACATAGAGAGTATGTGCGGCATCTTATGGTATTCATCAGTGCGCGGGTGACGCATTCAACCGATGGCGGTGGTCGGTCAGCTTGGTAAGGGAAAACGTGACATTGGTTACCCTCTCTACCACCCATTGTATGTTGGGGCGTTGACGATGTGCCCATCTCAAGGGTTCCACGGTGTCCAGTATCTCCAGCATCGTCTCTAGTGACCTCCGGTTAATGATGGTGAACGGCTGGTCAGACAGATATTATTGCCGGGATAATAATACCGTAACTGGCCCGTCTTTTTGTGACGTAAGATGTACCCGAAAGCGACATTCAATTTGAAGGCCGTAGTTTGACCTTTGAAGATGGCTTCCACGTAGCTGCGTAGACGGATGCGGTTGGTCAGTGGAAAATTGTAAATATCTTGAATAGGGCCATGAGGGTGGAAACAGTGCCGTGTCATGGACCAATGGCGCCGATCGATGTCACTCACTGGATGGTTGTCCTGTAAGAGATCGCCCAGAAAATGTTCGATGTTGTCAGGCGTATGACTCGAAACCGTAACGCTGGGGTCCGGCTGGATATTCAGGCTGTTCTGAACTGTGGGTATAGGCGGGCTCTCCTTCATCGCATCACCAGTGGCGTTCGTCTCCCCGGGCTTATCTTCACTGGGTCTGACCTTCCGCGGCTCCTCTTCAGCAGGAAGTTGTCGCTCATGCCATGGTACCGGGGCATGAATCAACCGTTGGTGCCGCAGCAACTGACTGCGTCGTTTGAAGAGTTGACCACAATCCTCGCATGGACGCTTGCGTGACCCATGAATTGAACGTTCGTGGCGCAGTAACTCATCCTCCCGATTAAATGACCCTGCGCAGGTTATACAAGTATACCGTGCATCGCTGTGGGTGGAGGCCTCGTGGCGTCGAAAATTATCTAGACGAGTAAACTGCTTCTGACAAGTTGTGCAAGTGAACATCTTGGTGGAATCGCCCAGAAAATGCTCTATGTTGTCAGGCGTATGACTCTGTACCGGGGCATGAATCAAACGTTGGTGTCGCAGCAACTGACTGCGTCGTTTGAAGAGTTGACAACAATCCTCGCATGCACGCTTGGGTGGCCCATGAATTGAACGTTCGTGGCGCAGTAAAGCATCTTCCCCATTAAATGACCGTGCGCAGGTAATACAAGTATACAGTCCATCGTTGTGGGTGGAGGCCTCGTGGCGTCGTAAATTATCTAAACGAGTAAACTGCTTCTGGCAAGTTGTGCAAATGAACATCTTGGTGGTTGACAGAGTGTCTGATGAAACGGCCAGGCCGCTTCCCTTTTATAGCACGCTAGCTGGTGATCTATTTTTAGCACACTCTACCCCCAAGTCGAGGATCGAGACTGGTGTACTGGTGTACGACTGAGCCGCATTGCGTGCGCGGATGAAGACCCGCATACATACCCCAATGCAGGCGCAGACGCGAAGTGCCCGGATGATAGACACGGACGTCACCGATCCGAAAAGACACGGACTTTACCGAAAAGACACGGACTTTACCGAAAAGACACGGACTTTACCAAAAAGACACGGACGTACCCGAAAAGACACGAAGGTGAACACCATTGTGGGAAACCCCACAGACAGGTCAGTACATGCATTCTATGATGTTCACAGGTTATTCACGCATAATAAAAGGATTGATCTGTAATCTATGTTGTTGTTGTTGCTCTCTTTTTTGGACTAACCCATCAGAATAGTACGTATCACGGACTACACCCGACGTCTAAGCGCGCATGTGTGACCTGGTCTATAAAACACGTCTCTCTGGATCCCACACCTTCATTTCTACGGTTACAGAGCTATGACGGAGATCCAGCCCTATGCGACTCGCATTTTACAGCATGCCACCGTGGTTAATTCACTCACGGGTTACCGAGCAGTGGTCCGGTCCATGTTTGCAGATGGCGACGACAACGAGGGGCGACGCCAGATCCTGAACGAGTTCACAGAAGTGGTCCTCGACATAGTGCACTCGATGGAGAGGTGTGCCATCACTCACCACTACTGGACTATGACAACCATCCTTGATGCTCGGGCTATGGACCACGAGCGCTCACGCCGGAACCAGCGCCGGCTGGTTGGCCTCACAATAGTCTGTGCCCTATTCACCCTGGCGCTGTGGTATTGACAGTGGAACCTGACTATAAATACGAGGGTCAGATAGAGTGTATGTCATTCACCGATCGTCACTGTGTCAAGCATGTCACCAGGCCTACGAGCCATCCTTCCCCTTACACCCCAGGTGGGGTTACACGTCTATGAAGATAAAGTCATCCTCGTGGAAGACCGTGGAGATGTTTGCTGGTCGCCCGCTGAGACCGTATCGAATACGGTTACGCTACACCGTGACGGCTGGACCAAATTTAAACGGGTGTTGAGCGCCGAGCTCGATGGACACGTCATCCACATAGACAATGCCATCTACGTATACCGTGGACCCTTCTTCCCACGTCTGGGCCGCTACCAAGACCCTACGCGAAGCTTCACCCTAGACCCCGATCTGTGGATAGCCTTCGAGAAAGTGGTGCCTATCGTGGACCATCTGTTTACACCGGACGAGCGGTCATCAGACGAGTTGGAGTGGGCTCGTGCCCTGAGAGAATCGGCGGCAGAACCCAATGAACAACTGTCTAGCCATGAACCCGACCACGATGCCATTGATTACCCGGCTAGACTCAATCAGCCCAGTGGCATGACCACCTGATCCTTTGATCTCACGGGGTTGTCCCTATAAATACGAGAGACAGTCAAATCTGGTACCATTCACGTACTGACCATGGCGGAGCATATAACACTGGCGTATCTCAGCTTGACCCCCGAGGTTTTCCTGCACGTGTATGCGGATACGGTCGATATCATGGAGGAGGTGGGAGACATCTGTGATGCGGATCCTACACAACCGTACCCGGCTCACATTCGTCTGTCCCGAGAGGGCTGGACCAAATTCACACGGGTGTTGTCTGGTGAACTGGACGGCGACCTCATCCACTTGTGTCACGATGTGTACATCCGACGCGGCCCTTTCTTTGCTCAATTGGCTCGGCTAGATGGGGTACAGTGCATTTTACCCTTCACCCTGATCTATGGTCTGCATTGGAAGATGCCGTGGTAGATGTGGATCAAGTGCTTATCAAGCGGTCATCAGACGAGTTGGACTGGTCATTTACCATGGACACTGTGAAAGCCAATGAAGAAAATCAGAAAGAAACTCCGACCCAAGATATACCCGTTATAAATAAACGATAGAGCCAGGGTGCATCATCATTTTGTCACCGTGAAGCGCTGGGAGAAGGTGTTGGATAACTTATACTACAGTCCCGCAGTCCGGCGGCCTATAGTGCATTGTCGGCTCTCTATCGAGCGGCCAAACCCCAGGGGATACAACGTGCCCAAGTCCGAGTTTGGTTAAGAAAACAAGACACCTATACCTTACATCGAGCTGTCCGTTGCCATTTTCTACGGAACCGGGTCATCGTGGGAGGAATAGATGCCCAGTGGCAAGCGGATTTGGTCGATATGAGCGCCTTTGCCAAACACAACGATGGGAATCGGTATATCTTGACGTGCATCGATATCCTATCCAAGTATGCGTGGGTGGTACCCATCCGGACGAAAACGGGGGCGAATCTCATAGCGGCGTTCAAAGACATCTTCAAGACCGGGCGCAAACCTTTGTATTTGCAAACCGACGAAGGCACGGAATTCCTCAACAGACCGTTCCAAGCCTTTCTCAAGAAACAGAAGGTGTTTTTCTTGCATACGTACAACGAGACCAAGGCTTCCGTGGTGGAAAGGTTCAACAGGACATTCAAAGGCCGTATGTATAAATATTTCACCTATAAGAATACAAGGCGGTACATCGATGTTCTCCCGAAACTGGTGAGTGGTTACAATCGAGCCTATCATCGGAGTATAGAGAGAGCCCCCATTACCGTGACCCAACGCAATGAAGCCCAAGTCCGGCGTGTCTTGTACCCCAGGCCATCGCAGCGAACGACGAAGGCGGTGTACAAGGTCGGGGACCCTGTACGGATCAGTAAAGTCAAGGGCAAGTTCGAGAAAAGTTACTTGCCCAACTGGAGCGATGAGCACTTCCTGATTAAACGGCGCCTACCCCGACAGCGGCGAGTCTATGAACTGGAAGATCTCCAAGGGGAAACGTTGCTAGGGACGTTTTACGAGACGGAATTACAGCCTGTCGTAAAAACACAGCAAGACTACTACACGGTGGAGCAGATTTTGAAAACGGAACGTCGACGTGGCAAACTGTTTCATTTCGTCAAATGGCAAGGTTGGCCCAGCTCCTTCAATTCCTGGGTCGCTGCCAACCAGGTGAAACGACTATAAAGCCAGACACCACTGCCGTCATCCTTCATTCCACGTCCGACCACAGTGCTATCGACAAACAGCAGCTGCCTCTGAACACAGCGTCTCCCAAAACGCGCAAAGCACAAGTGGGCTTTGGGGTGCTATTGCTAACCCTGCTGAGTGTGTTGTACGGAGGTGTATTTTACGACGTAGCCTATGTCAGCGCGTTACTTAACCAACTGAGAACACCAGCCACCAGTAAAACCGGTCTACAGAGAGCACCAGTCAACCCCGTATCGAGCCCAGTCACCACCACAAACCGTGTACAAGCCACGTCGAGCTCCACACCAAGCCATACACCTACACCAAGTACACCCACTATGTCTCAAGACCCACCGGATTTCATCCCTCACAGTGAACCGACAACGACGACCCACGTTGTACCCACTCCCATCATCATCCCTCGCAGTGTACAGACAACGACGACCGACGTTGTACCCACCACTCCAGTTCACTCGTACGAAATTTACAAGAGCGGGTTACCACGACAACGGATACACCTCGAACCATGGACCCTCGGTGGCAGCATCCCTTCACGTGTCTCATCACAGGACCGACGGGTTCCGGCAAAACGCACTTCGTCAGGAAGCTCCTTCAACACGCCGACAGCATGATCACCCCACCTATTGCCCGAGTGGTGTGGTGTTACGGAGAATGGCAGGAAGCGTATGCAGCAATGCCCCACATCACGTTCGTGGAAGGCCTACCCAACCTGACCGATTTGGGACCCGACACCTTGGTGGTTCTGGATGATCTCATGGCGGAGACGGATGCGCGGGTCACCCAATTCTTTACCAAAGGCAGCCACCATCGACGGCTCAGCATCATCTACATTGTGCAGAATCTGTTCAGTAAAAACAAAGAACATCGGAACATCAGCTTAAATGCCCACTACCTGGTGGTCTTCAAAACCCCGAGAGATACCACTCAACTGCTGCACCTGGCGAGACAGATATATCCCGGCCGCACACCGTTTGCGTTGGAAGCCTTTAAAGATGCCACAACCCCTCAGCACGGGTATATGCTCTTCGACCTCAAGCAAGCCACCCCCGACCACCTTCGACTACGGACCGGCATCTTTCCCGGAGAGACCCACCACGTGTACATACAAAAATAATGTAAACACATCCACAGTGGCGCCCCCAGTTGGAGTGTGTGTTTGATGATGGGGATAATAAAAAAGAATGAAAACCACAGCATGGTTGACTTTGTCTCTGAGGTAGATAAAAAGAGCACAGTTGTGGGTTCTAGCATTAGTTGTACATGATGTCTGCGCGAGTACGGAAGCACGCTCCCACGCTCCGTGTATTGAAGACGGCCCCACCCGAGTTGGTGCGAACCATTGTACGCGGTGCGGACCCTGACCTTGTACGCTGTCTGTGCGAGATCGGGTACAACCTGTTAAAAGGCAACGTACCACTGACTCCGGCTCAGACGACCAAGTTGGTCAAGCATAAGACAGGTCTCCGAACCTTAGTCCAGAAGCGGGTCCCTCAAACACAAAAGAAAAAGGTGTTACAGAAAGGCGGCTTTCTCGGGGCCATCTTAGCACCGTTGGCCGCTTCCGTGTTGGGTCCAGTATTGGGTGGACTCTTCGGCCGACAATGAACCACACGAAAAAAATGGTGCTCGTCGAACCACGGTTCCTTCAAAACCTCCAATCGCCCTACCCTGTCCCACCTACGGTGAAAACCATAAACACCCTCGATGGAGAGATGCAACAGATTTTACAGAGACCGGGGTTAAGCGACAGTGAGAAAGTACAACGGTACAATGAGACGCTTCAACGGTACATGACGCTCATGGACCAATACAAAACCCTCTCTACCCCACCATCACCGCCACCACCACCACGTGACACACCGCCGACCTCAGCACCGCTCCAACAGCCGCCATTACCAGGGGTAGCCCCCACAGCCCCACAGTGGGTGGAAGACGAAGTGCTGAAGAGTGTACCTGCATCGTTCAAGAAACAAGCTGGCCTGGTATTACAACGGATGAAACAGAATCCTAACATGACTTGGAATGATAAAGGCGAACTCCTGGTACAGAATCAGGTGGTCCCCGGCACCCACATGACGGATTTAGTGAATGACCTGATGCGTAAACGCAGATCGCACACGGATCCTAGAGGATGGGAGGTCTTCGCTCAAGGCTTGAAAGACATGCATGTACCACAGGAATTGGTGGGGAACCCCCACCGCTGGGCCTTTATGCAGCGAACCCAGCAATCGCCGAGTGGCCCACTACCTTCTTGGGAAGCCGAATGGGAACCGGAGTCACCCCCCAAAACTCCACCACCACAACGGGCACCTTCTTTTCAAACCTTTAAAAAAACACCCTTGATCAGGACACCCCACATCTCCAGAGCCGTGACACGTAGCAAGTCAACGCGACGAACACGACGCCGGACACAATCGCCCAAGGCTTGGAAAACCTATTAAAACCAGCAGCAGCAGCAGGACAGCTCAGTCGCCATGTTTTACCTCACCCTACCCAGTAACAGTTCGCTGGATGTGTTTCCTGACAACACCGTGGCCAAGTACGTGACCCAGTTACCGCAACCGTTGCATTTACCTGGACGATGGGAATGTGGCCTCGTGGATATCCAATACCCTTACTCGTGGTACAACGTGCGAGCCAATGAAGTGTGGTACGAGGTGACCTACGAAGGAAAAGACACCCGACTCACCCTCCCCGAAGGCCAATACGATACTCCCAAGGAGTTCATGGGTGGGCTGTCAAGACTGTTGCATTATAAGGCTCTACGGGAGGTCACGAATACTTCAAAACCCATCAAAGCCTATCCCTTCAAGAATCACGTGAACTTCGATTACAACGCACACAACGACAAGGCACAGCTTATCGTCACCGCCAACGCGAGTGTCGTACTGAGTCCTATCCTACAGCAAATGCTGGGTTTCGATCTACGGACGTTCGCTGGTCCCACCGCCCACCAAGGCGAGATCCCGATGGATATGAAGTCGGGTATGTACGGACTCTACGTCTACTCGGACGTGGTGGACAGCCACATCGTGGGCGATATCAACACACCTCTGTTACGGGTGGTGCCCATTAAAAAGTTGTATGGAGATCAAGTCACCCACAGTTTCACCCACATGCTCTACCTGCCCGTACGACAAACCCACATCAACACGATCACGGTGGATATAAGAGATGACACGGGACGACCGGTGGCATTCGAACGCGGGAAAGTGGTGCTGACACTTCATTTTCGACAAGCACGTGCTCCCCACTTTGCATAATGAAAGTACCTTACGAGTGCGATGCACGCAGCTATATGGACTATTATGCCCAACAGGCCGGGGGTGGCTTTCCGGTTTTTAGTGGTGCACGCATGCAACGTGGACATGGACTGGGGAACATACTCGGAGCATCGTCAAAACGTTCCTGCCCTTGGTGACGCGTGGGGTGAAAGCAATCGGCAAACAAGCGGTACGCAGTGGACTGCAAGTGGCCGGTGATGTCTTGGGGGGTACGGCACCCAAAGAAGCCTTGAAACGGCGGGCCAAAGAAGCGGGAGGCGTCTTGGTGGCCAAAGCACAACGCACCGTAGGGAATAAAAGACCTGCCCCACCGAGACCACGCACCAGTCGACGACCGCCCCAGCGACGACGCACATCGAAGACCCGGGATATCTTTTCTTAAAACATGTCCTTGATCCTCCACCAACAGTGAATTTGATTTGTGCACCGTCCCGCCCACACAGACCAGTGCCGAACAAGGATTATGGGTGGAGCATCTCCCGCTGTCCAGCATCAACGCAACAGGGCCCATCGAGTTCACCATCAGTAATGCGGATACGGCCTATGTGGATTTAACCCATGCATACTTGTATGTGAAAGCCAAGATCGTCAATGGAGATGGCACCAGAATCGCCGACCAATCAACGGTGGGCCCGACGAATCTCTGGCTGCACTCGATGTTTCAACAGGTGGATATATTTCTCAGCGACAAACTCATCAGTGACTCGACCAACACGTACCCCTATCGAGCCTACATCGAGACGCTGTTGTCGCATGGACGAGAGGCTAAAAAATCTCAACTGACAGCCGCTTTATTCTACCAGGACAGAGCCGAGCACATGGGCGCAGAGAACGACAATACGGGATATAGCAAACGGAAGGCTTTGACCGCGAACGGCGTCTCGGTGGATCTGATGGGTCGACTGCACGCAGACATGTTCATGCAAGACCGATACCTCTTGAACAAGATCCCCATCAAAATCCGACTGATACGGGCGCCTCCGACCTTCGCCTTGATGGCCACTAACGTAGAGGCGCATGCAGCTGACTATAAGATTGTCATCGAAGACGCAGTCCTGTATGTCCGAAAAGTGAAACCGAATCCAGCCGTTCAATTGGGACACATGAAAGCCTTGGAAACAAAACCAGCCCAGTACCCTATCCGACGTGTACAAACCAAAGTGTTCTCTGTGTCTGCTGGAAATATGAGCGCCAACAAAGAAAACCTGTTCCTGGGGGAACTACCCAAGCGATTGATCCTGGCCTGTGTGGAAAATACCAGTTTCAGTGGAGCCTACCCAGAGAATCCGTTTGACTTTAAACATTTCGGCATCAATTTTGTGGCCCTGCATGTGGATGGACAACAGGTGCCAGCCACGGCCTTAACACCGAACTTTGGGCGCGCGAATTTCATTCGAGCCTATCAGAGCCTGTTTACAGCCACCGGTCAAATCAACCAGGACGAAGGGAATTTCATCAGTCGGGAGGACTACGGGAACGGATACACGTTGTTCTGTTTCGATTTGACCCCCACCTTAGAGAACGACCATCAGCTGGCCCTGGCCAAGCAAGGCAATTTACGGTTGGAAATCCACTTTCTACGAGCCCTCCGGAGCACCGTCAATGTGATCTGCTACGCCGAGTTTGACAACATCATTCAAGTGGACAAGGCGCGCAACGTGCTGTGTGACTTTTCCACCTAACATGGATACAGACCAGATAACCACCGTGCTGGAGAATGACCTAGGGACACGTATGGTCTTTCAAGGGTGTTCGCCCGAGATGTGTTCCCATTAGACCGTGTGTATCCTGCTGCATACGTTCTCAACACGGACCCGATGAACATTGGGTGGCCGTGTACTTGACAGAACAGCAGGGCGAATACTTTGACCCGTACGGCCTGCCACCCCTCCATCCCGATTTAACAGACTTCATGGATCAAGGCACAGAGACGTGGTGTTGGAACAGTCAAACGTTGCAAAGCCTGACCAGTAGCGTGTGCAGACAATATTGCTTGTTTTACCTGTACCATCGATGCCGGGGAAGACCCTTATGTACCATCGTACAGATGTTTGACGAGTACCCCAAGGCCGAGGACCGCGATGTACTCGTATATGACTGGGCCGCCCATCATTTCAATGTACAAGCCCCGTTCTGGGCTTGAATTCTTTCAATGTACACACGCCCGCTGTTCTGGGCTTAAGTTCTTTCAATGTACAAACCCCCTGTTCTGGGCTTCAGTTCTTTCAATGTACAAGCCCCCTGTTCTGGATTTCAGTTCTTTCAATGTACAAGCCCCCTGTTCTGGGCTTCAGTTTTCACGTGGTTGTTGTCACGTTGTTGTTGTTACTGAATAAAAAACAAAATGAGATCTCACCAAAAAAACCCTGTCTTGTGTGTTTTATTCATAATGCATAAATGCCCAATGTGGAGATTCAGTCAAACTGAAATCAGTGGTGTAGGATGGGGCCAAAATGCAACCCATCAATGTTAGAATGCAAGAGCACTATAGTAAAATAGAGAGCCAATGAAATCAGCCCACAGACCAAGTACGTGTTTTGGTCTAGGTTTGGAGCAGGCATTTCATTGAGGTGCGTGTAAAGGAAGACGGTGAGTGAAGACTCGTCCAACACGTATAGATTAAGTTTATTACTATAAGTTATATGAGCATAATGCATGAAACTGGCTTTGAACACCGTATTAGCCAATCAGTGGCCTAGAATGGAGCCAAAGGAAACCCATCCATGTCCAGAAAACATTACCCGGGTGTACAAGAACCCGGATGTAGGCGCGGACGTAGGCGAAAGCATCCTAGTACCCGGATGGTGGCGCAAACGTCTATCTAGTACCCGTCCATTGGTTCTTTTATCGATCGCTCATTGGCTCTTTTTTCTCGACCGCTGATTGGTCCAAATGGAACTGCCCATCCTTCCCAGGTTAATTTACAATCCCCTTTTGGGGTTCAAGCTCTGACTATCGATGCCGCAACATTGTCCCCTCCGAACCTTGCCGAAAGGGAGACCTTTTGACCTGGATGTGACCTTTTGTCCCGCGCGCGCACTGCCGGAGAGCCCGCGCGCGCGCGCGCTGCGTGCCGGGTGATCCCGCGCGCGTGCGCGCTACGGCCGGGGCGGGCCGGGCCGGGCCGGGGTGCGGGCCGGGAAAGTTGGAGGTAGTGTTTGTGCGCGCGGGTAGTGACCCTTGTCGGCGCCAAAATGTCTATTTCCATACACTTTCTCTACTGCGCATGCGCAGCATGACGTCAGTTCCACGTTACACCCACCCCGTCGGATACTACCTCACGACTGCTTCACATGGATACCTCACTCGATCCCATCGACCCAATAGGGGCCTACCTAAACCCCAACACGTCTATTTCTATACTACGGCCAGACTGCGCATGCGCAGACTATTGACAACGAACGATACACTAGCCCAGGTGGATGCTCCCTCACGACAGCTTCACACTGATACCTCATACGACACCATATGATCATTAGGGGTTCACCTAAATCCTAACACGTCTATTTCCACACCCTTTTCCCAGAATTCCCTGTCTGCGCATGCGCAGAATGTGGACAACGGCCGAGATCCTAGTCCAATCGGATTCCCCCTCACATAGGCTTCACATTGATACCTCACTCGTTCCAATCGGCCCAATCGTGGCTCACCTACATCCCAAAACGTCTATTTCCACACACTTTTCCCACAATTCCCTGTCTGCACATGCGTAGAATGGTGACAACGCTCGAGCTACTAGTCCAGTCCGATGCCCCCTCACATAGGCTTCACATTGATACCTCATACGACTCCACCGGCGCATTAGGGACTCCCCTAGACCCCAAAACGTCTATTCCCATACCCTTTTCCCACAATTCCCTGTCTGTGCATGCGCAGAATGGTGACAACGCTCGAGCCGCTAGTCCAGTCAGATGCCCCTTCGTGAATGCTTCACATGGATACCTCATACGCCTCCATCGACCCACTAGGGACTCCCCTAGCTCCAAAACGTCTATTTTCATACCCTTTGGCCACCGCGCATGCGCAGAATGACCCTATTTCAACCCCACACCCAGCCCATCAGATGCCCCTTCACGAATGCTTCACTTTGATACCTCATACGCCTCCATCGACCCACTAGGGACTCCCCCAGCTCCAAAACGTCTATTTTCATACCCTTGGGCCACCGCGCATGCGCAGAATGACCCTATTTCAACCCCACACCCAGCCCATCAGATGTCCCTTCACGAATGCTTCACTTTGATACCTCACTCGACCCCATCGGACCATTTTATCTAGGGACTACTTTTTCTCCGCGGAAGCTTTTTCCCCGCGACCGCATCACCGCCACGACCGCATCACCGCGGAGGAATACATCCCCTTTTCCACAAAATTCAAGATGGCGGCCAAACTCTGGCAGATCGAGTTGTCTCCCTTGCGTCCAGAGTGTACAGATGGCGCTACTAGTTCCTCCTCAAAGCTTCCCCGTGACGTCACTACATCCGGGTGAAATAAGGCTCGAAAGTGGTAGACACTACTACTGCCGTTGAGTCAATGAGGGGCAACATGAATGAAACAGAAATCAACCCATCAAAAATCCCTTAGGAACATTTTCTGGTTAGTCTCTATGTCTATGTTGTCAATGATAGCGACTTAAAACCGAGAAAAAGATTCAAAAAGGAAACATGACATTTACATATTGTAACAGGATTTAGATTACGTGTCATCATTGAAAGTTGTTCAGGGGTCTCATCTTTGAACTTTGATCAATATATTTCACAAGGCAATGTTGTTATCCATATAAAGTTGTTTTGTTTTTATTCATAAAATTTTCTTGTGTTCATGGCCGTGTCGATACTAGTCACCGGACACTGTCAAGACAGTTTGCATGCGGGATGTGAATTTAAGAACCAGATGCTTGTATTTAATTCCCAATTTTCACTGTTTTCTCATTGCGACAATTCTGTTCATATGGATCACCCATTCGTATACATCTAATGCTGTTGATTCGCACGTCTTCGCCATATGGGTAAATCTTTTGATTTTGTTTCATTCAACAGGCGAAAGAAGTCAACATACGGAACCCTGCCGCCCAGGAAAATATTTCGTGGCTGATGGCCTGAGTGTCTATGATTTGCCGTGGATTCCCCGACGTGTTTTCAATGGCAAATGGACCAGATATATTCCGTTCTTACCACGTCAATTCCAAATTAATACCGAAACTGATGCCGTTTTAACATTGTGCACAGAAGACCATCAGTAGAATAGAAGTGATGTATGGTAAACAGCAAGGTCTATTCACCGGAATGCACATATCCAGCGAAAAGTATATATGTCATCATTCATCTACTGGGGATGTGACATTTACCTCGATTGTGTATTGTTTTCTTGGAGTCGAACGTTTAACGAAAATTAGTTTCACAGTGATGTTATATCAATTCAATGTTCAGTCTTTGCTAATTTAACTCCCATTACACACGATTTCTAGTTTGCGAGTTCAGTTCACCTTTTAAGCAACATTAAAAGGGTGGTGGAAAACGATGCCGGAGAACTGACAAGAAGTCATATGACCCCGCAGAGAAATATACTGACTGCATATTTTTACAAAAATCACAAGAACCAAAAGTGATCCCTATGATGATTGTATCTCATACACGCTGTTATCTAGCAGTTCATGTGGACATCTTGAATTACATACCCACACGGCCCCTAGCACCGGCTTGAGCGGTATTATATACACATGGGATGATTGTGTAGACAGGAAAGGGGTGACGCCGGAATTCCTCCCTCGAGATGGTTGTCAGACCGTGTATTGTACGGACATTTAGATGAACCTTTAAGATAAGTACGGCGTGAGAAAGTACATCGATAAAGCCTTAACTCTAATGTAGTGCCAAATAAATAGTTATGAATTAATTCAAACGAGGTTCGTTCCAAAAGCATTCGCCTAAACCAGGAGAAATAATAACTGATTCTATAACACTTACACCTATTACACACTGATAACCGTGCAATTATTACACGATTTAGCACGGTTAAGAACTTTGTGACGTATGAAATCTACACCCGTGATCTTGACACGCACAGGTGTTCCCTCGGGAGAATCCATTTCACAGGGCGGGTGATAAATGGCAGGACAAAGTCTCGTCTGCCTGCATGTACAATCGAATAAACAAATATAATGGATATCCTGTAAGTAGAAACTTTGTTTTATTTTAAAGGCATAAAATGTATAATCGCAGATATTTACAAACCAATTGGGACATAGGAGTGTACACAAGAAACAGAACAACAGGAGAAACAAGACGTGCTTTCAGATATGAATTATCTACAGAAGCGGAGATCGAAAACTTCATGAGAGACGCAGATGATGAATCTCTTCTTGCTGTTTTAAATGAGACACAACACGATTGCGATCAGCTGAACAAAGGTAGATTTTTCTTCGCTGACGATGAGATATTAAGAGATCTGGCAGGTAAACGAAATAGGAAATACGGTTATTTAAAGGTATCAAATTCGTTCTATATTATAATCAAGTCTTATAATAAATACATCTAAAGATTACCCGTTACACCAGTCATTGCTTGAGATCAACCACTGCTACGGTTCTGCTTCAGGCGGGTGTGTCTATCATTGATGTGATGTCGGTTACAGGCCACAGAAATTACAAACGACATCAAATGTTTGTAATTTCACATCTGTTCTTGGCGGATTTTTTTTCCAAAATGCCAATGTTTCCAATAGCACCGTGAACATGAATTTCCTTCCTAGTTAAATAAATACTGCCAACATTTTTCATTGTTTGAGAAAAAGCTGTAAATTAATATTTATTAAAGACGTAAATTTCTCTCTCAAGTTTAACTGTTGGTTCCATCGTGATTGATTAAGAATGCCGCACAAATATGCTTGCATGCATTTACGTTTCACTGCGCCCCCTTCTGAGAGACCACATAAACTCGTCCATTGATATTGGCACCCTGCCAACTGAGGCGGACGGCATATTTCAACAAAGGGAAGAAAGGTTGTGAACGTTTACCATCTTTTTCAATCTTTCATTGTAATCTTTGTTGATAATCAATTTGAGTAGTGCAATAGAATAGAAATAAAGTTTTCATAAGCGTGCTAAATCGTTCATTTACGCACGGTTAGTGTGGGAAAGTTTATAAATTTTCCCACACTAACCGTGCGTAAATTAACGATTTAGCACGCTTATGAAAACATTATTTCTTAAATACTATTGCACCAACCATACAATACCGGATATACATCCTCGGCAGCGACTTTCGCGTAAGTAATACCAAGATCGTGTCGAACAATATTGTATTACGGAATGTGGTATTTTCTCGTTTGGAGAATGGAAAATTTTGGTCAGACTGTTTTACATCGTAAAGTGTTGAATGTTACCTTCCCGTCAGTTTAGCATGCAATGTTCTTAATCATCCTGGGAGACGGTTATTGCTCACGAGAGAGATATGCAAAAATTGACGTGAACACACCGACATAACAGATATTAACAAATGCCTTAAGAACATGGGGAGTAGTATACAAGGAGTAAATTCAATAATTAGCGCGTCAGTGCGCATGCGCAGAACCTTTGGTGACGTCACAATTCGTTGTGTGCGCATGCGTGTGTGGTGGGTGGTGGGTACAAGATGGCGGCGTGTGTGGATGGTGGGTGGTGGGTACAAGATGGCGGCGTGTGTGGTGGGTGGTGGGTACAAGATGGCGAGTGGGTACAAGATGGCGGCGTGTGTGGTGGGTGGTGGGTGGTGGGTACAAGATGGCGGCGTGTGGTGGGTGGTGGGACCAAGATGGCGGCGTGTGGTGCGTGGTGGGTACAAGATGGCGGATTGTAGAAAAACGTATAAAAGGAGTCGATTATTAGGGTAGGGGAGTATTCATTGCACTACTTTTGCGGAGCACTGTGACTTACCTGACCTTTGACAGCCAATCAGAAGCGAGTATTTTGACCTCGTCTGCCTGTATGGAATGCATGTACTGACTTGGTTCTGGGTTTTTTCCATCACGGTTGTGCGCAGGTGTATGACGTCACTTCCGGTCTGCGTGAATCGGGCGTGACCTGGGACTATGGGATGCATGTACTGACTTGGTTCTGGGTATTTGTCATCTGATACACGGACTTTAACGAAAAGACACGGACGTACACGAAAAGACGCGAAGGTGAACGCCATTGTGGGAAACCTCCCACAGACAGGTCAGTACATGCATTTCTATGTTGTTCACGCATAATAAAAGGATTGATCTGCAATCTGTGTTGTTGTTGTTGCTCCCTTTTTTTGGACTAACCCATCAGAATAGTACGTATCACGGACTATACCCGTAGAGCTACATCTGGTCTATAAAACACGTCCCTCTGGATCCCACACCTTCATTTCTACAGAGCCATGGCGGAGATCCAGCCCCATGCGATTCGCATTTTACAGTATGCCACCGTGGTGAATTCATTCACGGGTTACCGAGCAGTGGTCCGGTCCATGTTTGCAGATGGCGATGACAACGAGGGACGACGCCAGATCCTGAACGAGTTCACAGAAGCGGTCCTCCACAGAGTGCACTCGATGGAGACGCGTGCCATCACTCACCACTACTGGACTATGACAGCCATCCTTGATGCTCGCGCTATGGACCAGGAGCGCTCACGCCGGAACCAGCGCCGGCTGGTTGGCCTCATACTAGTCCGTGCCCTATTCACCCTGGCGCTGTGGTATTGACACTATAAATACGAGGGATGAGACAGAGTGTGTGTCATTCTCCCTTCGACATTTAGAGCAAGCATGTCAACATACCTACGAGCCATCCTGCCTCTTACACCCAGTGTGAGGTTATACATCTATCAAGATAAAGTCATCCTCGTGAAAGACGATGAAGCTATTTACTGGACGCCCGCTGAGATGCTATGGAATACGGTGACGCTACAGCGTGATGGCTGGACTAAATTTAAACGGGTGTTGAGCGGTGAGTTGGACGGAGACCTCATCCACCTGGACAATGCCATCTACGTATATTCCGTACCTCCCGTCCACATACGCCTGGGCCGCTACCAAGAGCCTACGCGAAGTATCCTGCTAACTCCCTCTGTGTGGTCAGCCTTGGAGAAAATAGTGCCTATTGTGGACCAGTTATTTACACCGGACGACCGATCACCCGACCAATTAGCGTGGGTTCGTGCTATGGAAGACGCGGCGGCTGAACCCCATGAACAACTACATGAACCCGACGACGATGCCATTGATTACCCGCTAGACTCAGTCAGCCCAATGACATGACCACCTGATCCTTTGATCTCACGGGGTTCTCCCTATAAATACGAGAGACAGTGAAATCTGGTACCATTCACGTACTGACCATGACGGAGCATATAGTACTGGCGTATTTCAGCTTGACCCCCCGAGGTTTTCCTGCACGTGTATGCGGATAAGGTCGATATCATGGAGGAGGTGGTGGGAGACACGGACCCTACACAACCGTGCCCGGCTCACATTCGTCTGTCCCGAGAGGGCTGGATCAAATTCAAACGGGTGCTGTCTGGTGAACTGGACGGCGATCTCATCCAGTTGTGTCACGATGTGTACATCCGACGCGGCCCTTTCTTTGCTCAATTGGCTCGGCTAGATGGGGGTACAGTGCATTTTACCCTTCACCCCGATCTATGGTCTGCATTGGAAGATGCCGTGATAGATGTGGATGAAGTGCTTATCAAGCGGTCATCAGACGAGTTGGACTGGTCATTGATCATGGCCACTGTGGAAGTCCACGAAGAAAATCAGAAAGAAACTCCGGCCCAAGATATACCCGTTATAAATAAACGATAGAGCCAGGGTCCATCATCATTTTGTCACCATGAAGCGCTGGAGAAGGTGTTGGATAACTTATACTACAGTCCCGACAGTCCGGCGGCCTATAGTGCATTGTCGGCTCTCTATCGAGCGGCCAAACCCCAGGGGGTACAACGTGCCCAAGTCCGAGATTGGTTAAGAAGACAAGACACCTATACCTTACATCGATCTGTCCGTCGCCATTTTCTACGGAACCAGGTCATCGTGGGAGGAATAGATGCCCAGTGGCAAGCGGATTTGGTGGATATGAGCGCCTTTGCCAAACACAACGATGAGAATCGGTATATCTTGACGCATCGATATCCTATCCAAGTATGCGTGGGTGGTACCCATCCGGACGAAAACGGGGGCAAATCTCATAGCGGCGTTCAAAGACATCTTCAAGACCGGGCGCAAACCTTTGTATTTGCAAACCGACGAAGGCACGGAATTCCTCAACAGACCGCTCCAAGCCTTTCTCAAGAAACAGAAGGTGTTTTTCTTCCATACGTACAACGAGACCAAGGCTTCCGTGGTGGAGAGGTTCAACAGGACATTCAAAGGCCGCATGTATAAATATTTCACCTATAAGAATATAAGGCGGTACATCGATGTTCTCCCGAAACTGGTGAGGGGTTACAATCGAGCCTATCATCGAAGTATAGAGAGAGCCCCCATTACCGTGACCCAACGCAATGAAGCCCAAGTCCGGCGTGTCTTGTACCCCAGGCCATCGCAGCGAACGTCGGGGACCCTGTACGGATCAGTAAAGTCAAGGGCAAGTTCGAGAAAAGTTACTTGCCCAACTGGAGCGATGAGCACTTCCTGATTAAACGGCGCCTACCCCGACAGCGGCGAGTCTATGAACTGGAAGATCTCCAAGGGGAAACGTTGCTGGGGACGTTTTACGACACGGAATTACAGCCTGTTGTAAAACACAGCAAGACTACTACACGGTGGAGCAGATTTTGAAAACGGAACGTCGACGTGGCAAACTGTTTCATTTCGTAAAATGGCAAGGCTGGCCCAGTTCCTTCAATTCCTGGGTCGCTGCCAACCAGGTGAAACGACTATAAAGCCAGACACCACTACCGTCCTCCTTCATTCCACATCCGACCCCAGTGCTATGGACCAACAGCAGCTGCCTCCGAAGACAGCGTCTCGCAAAACGCGCAAAGCGCAAGTGGTCTTTGGGGTGCTATTGCTAACCCTGCTGAGTGTGTTGTACGGAGTTGTGTTTTACGACGTAGCCTATGTCAGTACGTTACTTAACCAACTGAGAACACCAGCCATCAGTGAAACGGGTCTACAGAGAGCACCAGTCGTATCGAGCCCAGTCACCACCACCACCACATCCCGCGTACAAGCCACGTCGAGCTCTACACTTACACCAAGTACACCTACTACGTCTCGAAGACCCACCGGATTTCATCCCTCACAGTGAACCGACCACCCACGTTGTACCCACCCCCAGCACCATCTCTGAACGTGAACAGACAACGACGACCGACGTTGTACCCACCACCACTCCAGTTCGCTCGTACGAAATTTACAAGAGCGGGTTACCACGACAACGGATACACCTCGAACCATGGACCCTGGGTGGCAGCATCCCTTCACTTGCGTCATCGCAGGACCGACGGCTTCCGGCAAAACGCACTTCGTCAGGAAGCTCCTTCAACACGCCGACAGCATGATCACTCCACCCATTGCCAGAGTCGTGTGGTGTTACGGAGAATGGCAGGAAGCGTATGGAGCAAAGCCCCACATCACGTTCGTGGAAGGCCTACCCAACCTGGCCGATTTGGAACCCGACACCTTGGTGGTTCTGGATGATCTCATGGCGGAGACGGATGCACGGGTCACCCAACTTTTTACCAAAGGCAGCCATCATCGACGGCTCAGCATCATCTACATTGTGCAGAATCTGTTCAGTAAAAACAAAGAACATCGGAATATCAGCTTAAATGCCCACTACCTGGTGGTCTTCAAAAACCCGAGAGATACCACTCAACCGCTGCACCTGGCGAGACAGATGTATCCCGGCCGCACACCGTTTGCGTTGGAAGCCTTTAAAGATGCCACAACCCCTCAGCACGGGTATATGCTGTTCGACCTCAAGCAAGCCACCCCCGACCACCTTCGACTACGGACCGGCATCTTTCCCAGAGAGACCCACCACGTGTACATGCAAAAATAATGTAAACACACCCACAGTGGCGCCCCCAGCTGGGGTCTGTGTGTTTGATGATGGGGAATAATAAAAGAATGAATACCACAGCAGGGTTGACTTTGTCTGTGAGGTGGATAAAAAGGGCAGAGTTGTGGGTTCTAGCATTAGTTGTACAGGATGTCTGCGCGAGTACGGAAGCACGCTCCCACGCTCTGTGTATTGAAGACGGCCCCACCCGAGTTAGTCCGAACCATTGTACGCGGTGCGGACCCTGACCGTGTACGCTGTCTGTGCGAGATCGGGTACAACCTGTTAAAAGGCAACGTACCACTGACTCCGGCTCAGAAGACCAAGTTGGCCAAGCATAAGACAGGTCTCCGAGCCCTAGTCCACAAGCGGGTCCCTCAAACACAAAAGAAAAAGGTGTTACAGAAAGGCGGCTTTCTCGGGGCCATCTTAGCACCGTTGGCCGCTTCCGTATTGGGTCCAGTATTGGGTGGACTCTTCGGCCGACAATGAACCACACGAAAAAAATGGTCCTCGTCGAACCACGGTTCCTGCAAAACCTCCAATCACCCTACCCCTGTCCCACCTACGGTGAAGACCATAAACAGCCTCGATGGAGAGATGCAACAGATCTTACAGAGACCGGGGTTAAGCGACAGTGAGAAAGTACAACGGTACAATGAGACGCTTCAACGGTACATGACGTTCATGGACCAATACAAACCCTGTCTACCCCAGCAACAGCACCACCACCACCACCACCACCACCACCACCACCACCACGTGACAGACCGCTGACCTCAGCACCGTTCCAACAGCCGCCATTACCAGGGATAGCTCCCACAGCCCCACAGTGGGTGGAAGACGAAGTGCTGAAGAGTGTACCTGCCTCGTTCAAGAAACAAGCTGGCCTGGTATTACAACGGATGAAACAGAATCCTAACATGACTTGGAATGATAAAGGCGAACTCCTGGTACAGAATCAGGTGGTCCCCGGCACCCACATGACGGATTTAGTGAACGATCTGATGCGTCAACGCAGATCGCACACCGATCCTCGAGGATGGGAGGTCTTCGCTCAAGGCTTGAAAGACATGCATGTACCACAGGAATTGGTGGGGAACCCCCACCGCTGGGGCTTTATGCAGCAAACCCAGCAATCGCCGAGTCGTGGTGCGCCGAGTCGTGCACCACGACTCTCACCACAACCTTCTTGGGAAGCCGACTGGGAACCGGAGTCACCCCCCAAAACTCCACCACCATCACAACGGGCACCTTCTTTTCAGACCTTTAAAACACCACCCTCGATCAGGACACCTCACATCTCCAGAGCCGTGACACGTAGCAAGTCAACGCGACGAACACGACGCCGGACACAACCGCCCAAGGCCTGGAACACCTATTAAAACCAACAGCAGCAGCAGGACAGCTCAGTCGCCATGTTTTACCTGACCCTACCCAGTAACAGTTCGCTGGATGTGTTTCCGGACAACACCGTGGCCAAGTACGTCACCCAGTTACCGCAACCGTTACATTTACCTGGCCGGTGGGAATGCGGCCTCGTGGATATCCAATACCCTTACTCGTGGTACAACGTGCGAGCCAATGAAGTGTGGTACGAGGTGACCTACGAAGGCAAAACACCCGACTCACCCTGCCCGAAGGCCAATACGATACCCCCAAAGAGTTCATGGGTGGGCTGTCAAGACTGATGCATTATAAGGCGCTACGGGGGGTGACGAATACTTCAAGACCCATCAAAGCCTATCCCTTCAAGAATCACATGGACTTCGATTACAACGCACACAACGACAAGGCACAGCTTATCGTCTCCGGCAAGGCGAGTGTCGTATTGAGTCCTATCCTACAGCAAATGCTGGGTTTCGATCTAAATACGTTCGCTGGTCCCACCGAACACCATGGCGAGTTGCCGATGGATATGAAGTCGGGTATGTACGGACTCTACGTCTACTCGGACGTGGTGGACAACCACATCGTGGGCGATATCAACACACCTTTGTTACGGGTGGTCCCCATTAAAAAGACGTATGGAGGTCAAGTCACCCACAGTTTCACCCACATGCTCTACTTGCCCGTACGACAAACTGACATCAACACGATCACGGTGGATATAAGAGATGACACCGGACGACCGGTGGCATTCGAACGAGGAAAAGTGGTGCTGACACTTCATTTTCGACAAGCACGTGCTCCCCACTTTGCATAATGAAAGTATCTTACGAGTGCGATGCACGCAGCTATGCCGACTATTATGCCCAACAGGCCGGGGGTGGCTTTCCGGTATTTAGCGGTGCACGCATGCAACGAGGACATGGTCTGGGGAACATACTCGGCAGCATTGTGAAAACGTTCCTGCCCTTGGTGACGCGTGGGGCGAAAGCAATCGGCAAACAAGCGGTACGCAGTGGACTGCAAGTGGCCGGTGATGTCTTGGGGGGTACGGCACCCAAAGAATCCTTGAAACGGCGGGCCAAAGAAGCGGGAGGCGTCTTGGTG